>JAMKQA010247624.1:0-13189 GCA_024699735.1 Posidonia australis
CGCCCGCGGAAATCCAAAGGGGCAAAGGACAATGACCGCCCGGTCAAAGTCTAGCAAGCTGGATTCCACGCCCGCGGAAATCAAAAGGTGCAAAGGGTAATGACCGCCCGGTCAAAGTCAAGCAAGCTGGATTCTGCGCCCGCGGAAATCTAAAGGGGTAAAGGACAATGACCGCCCAGTGAAAGTCAAGCGAGTTGGATTTCGCTCCCGTGGAAATCCAAAGGGGCAAAGGACAATGACCGCCCGGTCAAAGTCTAGCAAGCTGGATTCCGTTCCCTCAGAAATCCAAAGGGGCAAAGGACAATGACCGCCCGGTCAAAGTCAAGCAAGATGGATTCCGCGCCCGCAGAAAACCAAAGGGGCAAAGGACAATGACCGCCCGGTCAAGTCAAGCAAGCTGGATTCCGCACCCGTGGTAATCCAATGGGGCAAAGGACAGTGACCGCCCGGTCAAAGTCAAGCAAGCTGGATTCCGCGCCCGCGGAAATCAGAAGGGGCAAAGGACAGAGACCGCCCGGCCAAAGTCAAGCAAGCTGGATTCCACGCCTGCGGAAATCCAAAGGGGCAAAGGACAGTGACCGCCCAGACAAAGTCAAGAATGCAAGATTCCGCGCCCGTGGAAATCAAAAGGGGCAAAAGACAATGACCGCCCGGTCAAAGTCAAGCAAGCAGCATTCTGCGCCCGTGGAAATCCAAAGGGGCAAAGGACAATGACCGCCCTGTGAAAGTCAAGCATGCTGGATTCCAATCCCGCGGAAATCCAAAGGGGCAACGGACAATGACCGCCCAGTCAAAGTCAAGCAAGCTAGATTCCGCGCCCGCGGTAATCCAAAGGTGCAAAGGACAATGACCGCCCGGTCAAAGTCAAGCAAGCTGGATTCCGCGCCCACGGAAATCCAAAGGGGCAAAGGACAGTGACCGCTCGGTCAAAGTCAAGCAAGCTGGATTCCGCGCTCACGGAAATCCAAAGGGGCAAAGGACAGTGACCGCCCGGCCAAAGTCATGCAAGCTGGATTCCACGCCTGCGGAAATCCAAAGGGGCAAAGGATAATGACCGCCCGGTCAAAGTCAAGCATGCTGGATTCCGCGCCCGTGGAAATCCAAAGGGGCAAAGGACAGTACCTCCCGGTCAAAGCCAAGCGAGCTGGATTCCGCACCCACGGAAATCAAAAGGGGCTAAGGACAGTGACCGCCCGACCAAAGTCATGCAAGCTGGATTCCACTCCCGTGGAAATCCAAAGGGGCAGAGGACAACGAACGCCCGGTCAAAGTCAAGCAAGCTGGATTCCGCGCCTGCAGAGATCCAAAGGGGCGAAGGACAGTGACAACCGGCCAAAGTCATGCAAGCTGGATTCCACGCCCGTGGAAATCCAAAGGGGCAAAGGACAACGACAACCCGGTCAAAGTCAAGCAAGCTGGATTCCGCGCCCGCGGAGATCCAAAGGGGCAAAGGACAGTGACCGCCCGGCCAAAGTCAAGCAAGTTGGATTCCACGCTCGCGGAAATCCGAATGGGCAAAGGACAATGACCGCCCGGTCAAAGTCAAGCAAGCTGGATTCCGCGCCCGTGGAAATCCAAAGGGGCAAAGGACAATGACCGCCCAGTGCAAGTCAAGCAAGCTGGATTCCGCTCCCGCGGAAATCCAAAGGGGCAAAGGACAATGACCGCCCAGTCAAAGTCAAGCAAGCTGGAATCCGAGCCCACAGAAATCCAAAGGGGCAAAGGACAGTGACCGCCCGACAAAAGTCAAGCAAGCTGGATTCCACGCCCGCGGAGATCCGAAGGGACAAAGGACAGTGACCGCCCGACCAAAGTCAAGCAAGCTGGATTCCGCGCCCGCGGAAATCCAAAGGGGCAAAGGACAATGACCGCCCGGTCAAAGTCTAGCAAGCGGGATTCCACGCCTGCGGAAATCCAAAGGGGCAAAGGGGCAAAGGACAATGACCGCCCGGTCAAAGTCAAGCAAGCTGGATTCCGCGCCCACGGAAATCCAAAGGTGCAAAGGACAGTGACCGCTCGGTCAAAGTCAAGCAAGCTGGATTCCGCGCTCGCGGAAATCCAAAGGGGCAAAGGACAATGACCGCCCAGTGAAAGTCAAGCAAGCTAGATTCCGCTCCCGCGGAAATCCAAAGGGGCAAAGGACAATGACCGCCTAGTCAAAGTCAAGCAAGCTGGAATCCGAGCCCACAGAAATCCAAAGGGGCAAAGGACAGTGACCGCCCGACCAAAGTCAAGCAAGCTGGATTCCACGCCCGCGGAAATCCAAAGGGGCAAAGGACAATGACCGCCCGGTCAAGGTCTAGCAAGCGGGATTCCACGCCCGCGGAAATCCAAAGGGGCAAAGGACAGTGACCGCCCGGCCAAAGTCATGCAAGCTGGATTCCACGCCTGCGGAAATCCAAATGGGCAAAGGATAATGACCGCCCGGTCAAAGTCAAGCATGCCGGATTCCGCGCCCGTGGAAATCCAAAGGGGCAAAGGACAGTACCTCCCGGTCAAAGCCAAGCGAGCTGGATTCCGCACCCACGGAAATCAAATTGGGCTAAGGACAGTGACTGCCCGACCAAAGTCATGCAAGCTGGATTCCACACCCGTGGAAATCCAAAGGGGCAGAGGACAACGACCGCCCGGTCAAAGTCAAGCAAGCTGGATTCCGCGCCTGCAGAGATCCAAAGGGGCAAAGGACAGTGACAGCCGGCCAAAGTCATGCAAGCTGGATTCCACGCCCGTGGAAATCCAAAGGGGCAAAGGACAACGACAACCCGGTCAAAGTCAAGCAAGCTGGATTCCGCGCCCGCGGAGATCCAAAGGGGCAAAGGACAGTGACCGCCCGGCCAAAGTCAAGCAAGTTGGATTCCACGCTCGCGGAATTCCGAAGGGGCAAAGGACAATGACCGCCCGGTCAAAGTCAAGCAAGCTGGATTCCGCGCCCGTGGAAATCCAAAGGGGCAAAGGACAATGACCGCCCAGTGAAAGTCAAGCAAGGTGGATTCCGCTCCCGCGGAAATCCAAAGGGGCAAAGGACAATGACCGCCCAGTCAAAGTCAAGCAAGCTGGAATCCGAGCCCACAGAAATCCAAAGAGGCAAAGAACAGTGACCGCCCGACAAAATTCAAGCAAGCTGGATTCAACACCCGCGGGGATCCGAAGGGAAAAAGGACAGTGACCGCCCGACCAAAGTCAAGCAAGCTGGATTCCGCGCCCGCGGAAATCCAAAGGGGCAAAGGACAATGACCGCCCGGTCAAACTCTAGCAAGCGGGATTCCACGGCCGCGGAAATCCAAAGGGGCAAAGGACAATGACCGCCCGGTCAAAGTCAAGCAAGCTGGATTCCGCGCCCACGGAAATCCAAAGGGGCAAAGGACAGTGACCGCTCGGTCAAAGTCAAGCAAGCTGGATTCCGCGCTCGCGGAAATCCAAAGGGGCAAAGGACAGTGACCGCCCGGCCAAAGTCATGCAAGCTGGATTCCACGCCTGCGGAAATCCAACGGGGCAAAGGATAATGACCGCCCGGTCACAGTCAAGCATGCTGGATTCCGCGCCCGTGGAAATCCAAAGGGGCAAAGGACAGTACCGCCCGGTCAAAGCCAAGCGAGCTGGATTCCGCACCCACGGAAATCAAAAGGGGCTAAGGACAGTGACCGCTCGGCCAAAGTCATGCAAGCTTGATTCCACGCCCGAGGAAATCCAAAGGGGCAGAGGACAACGACCGCCCGGTCAAAGTCAAGCAAGCTGGATTCCGCGCCTGCAGAGATCCAAAGGGGCAAAGGACAGTGACAGCCGGCCAAAGTCATGCAAGCTGGATTCCACGCCCGTGGAAATCCAAAGGGGCAAAGGAAAACGACAACCCGGTCAAAGTCAAGCAAGCTGGATTCCGCGCCTGCGGAGATCCAAAGGGGCAAAGGACAGTGACCACCCGGCCAAAGTCAAGCAAGTTGGATTCCACGCTCGCGAAAATCCGAAGGGGCAAAGGACAATGACCACCCAGTCAAAGTCAAGCAAGCTGGATTCCGCGCCCGTGGAAATCCAAATGGGCAAAGGACAATGACCGCCCAGTGAAAGTCAAGCAAGCTGGATTCCGCTCCCGCGGAAATCCAAAGGGGCAAAGGACAATGACCGCCTAGTCAAAGTCAAGCAAGCTGGAATCCGAGCCCACAGAAATCCAAAGGGGCAAAGGACAGTGACCGCCCGACCAAAGTCAAGCAAGCTGGATTCCGCGCCCGCGGAAATCCAAAGGGGCAAAGGACAATGACCGCTCGGTCAAAGTCTAGCAAGCGGGATTCCACGCCCGCGGAAATCCAAAGGGGCAAAGGACAATGATCGCCATGTCAAAGTCAGGCTAGCGGGATTCCACGCCCGTTGAAATCCAAAGAGGCAATGGACAGTGACCGCCCGGTCAAAGTCAAGGAATTTGGATTCCGCGCCTGCGGAAATCCAAAGGGGCAAAGGACAGTGACCGCCCGGTCAACGTCAAGCAACCTGGATTCTGCGCCTGCTGAAATCCAAAGGGGCAAAGGACGGAGACCGTCCGGCCAAAGTCAAGCAAGATGGATTTCACGCCAGAGAAATCCAAAGAGGCAAAGGACAACGACCTCGCGGTGAAAGTCAAGCTAGCTGGATTCCGCTCCCGCGGAAATCCAAAGGGGCAAAGGACAATGACCGCCCAGTCAAAGTCGAGCAAGTTGGATTCCGTGCCCGCAGAAATCCAAAGGAGCAAAGGACAATGACCGCCCGGTGAAAGTCAAGCAAGCTGGATTCTGCTCCCGCAGAAATCCAATGGGGCAAAGGATAACGACCGCCTGGTCAAAGTCAAGCAAGCAGGATTCCGCGCCCACGAAAATCCAAAGGGGCAAAGGACAGTGACCGCCCAGTCAAAGTCAACCAAGCTGGATTCCGCGCCCGTAGATATCCAAAGGGGCAAAGGACAGTGACCGCCCAGTCAAAGTCAAGCAAGCTTGATTCCGCGCCCGTGGAAATCCAAAGGGGCAAAGGACTGTGACCGTCCGGCCAAAGTCAAGCAAGCTGGATTTCACGCCAGAGAAATCCAAAGGGGCAAAGGACAATGACCTCCCGGTGAAAGTCAAGCTAGCTGGATTCCACGCCTGCGGAAATCCAAAGCTGCAAAGGATGGAGACCGCCCGGTCAAAGTGAAGCAAGCTGGATTCCGCGCCCGCGAGAAATCCAAAGGGGCAATGGACAATGACCGCCCGATCAAAGTCAAGCAAGCTGGATCCCGCGCCCGTGGAAATCTAATGGGCACTGGACAATGACCGCCTGGTCAAAGTTAAGCAAGCTGGATTCCGCGCCCACTAAAATCCAAAGGGGCAATGGACAATGACCGCCCGGTGAAGGTCATGCAAGCTGGATTCCGCTCCCGTGGAAATCCAAAGGGGCAAAGGACAATGACCGCCCGGTCAAAGTCAAGCAAGCTGGATTCTGCGCCCGTGGAAATCCAAAGGGGCAAAGGACAATAACAGCCCCGTCAAAGTCAAGCATGCTGGATTCCGCGCCCTTGGAAATCCAATGGGGCAATGGACAGTGACCGCCCGGTCAAAGTCAAGCAAGCTGGATTCCGCGCCCGAGGAAATCCAAAGGGGGAAGGGACAGTGACCGCCCGGCCAAAGTCAAGCAAGCTGGATTCCACGCCCGCGGAAATAAAAAGGGGCAAAGGACAATGGCCGCCAAGTCAAAGTCATGCAAACTGGATTCTGCGCCCGTGGAAATCCAATGGGGGAAAGGACAGTGACCGCCCGGCCATAGTCAAGCAAGCAGGAATCCACGTCCGTGGAAATCCAAAGGGGCAAAGGACAGTGATCGCACGGTCAAAGTCAAGCAAGCTGGATTCCGCGCCCGCGGAAATCCAAATGGGCAAAGGACAATGACCGCCCGGTCAAAGTAATGCAAGCTGCATTCCGCGCCCGCGGTTATCCAAAGGGGCAAAGGACAATGACCGCCCAGTGAAAGTCAGGCAAGCTGGATTCCGCTCCCGCGGAACTCCAAAGGGGCAAAGGACAATGATCGCCCGGTCAAAGTCATGCAAGCGAGATTCTGCGCCTGCGGATATCCAAATAGGCATAGGACAGTGACCGCCCGGTCAAAGTCAAGCAAGCTAGATTCCATGCCCGCGGAAATCCAAAGGGGCGAAGGACAGTGACCACCCGGCCAAAGTCAAGCAAGCTGGATTCCGAGCCTGCGGAAATCCAAAGGGGAAAAGGACTGTGACCGCACGGCCAAAGTCAAGCAAGCTGGATTCCACGCATGCGTAAATCCAATGGGGCAAAGGACTATGACCGCCCGGTCAAAGTCAAGGAAGCTGGATTCCACGCCCGCTGAAATCAAAAGGGGCAAAGGACAATGACCGCCCGGTCAAAGTCAAGCAAGCTGGATTCCGCGCCCGCGGAAATCCAAAGGGGCAAAGGACAATGACCGCTCGGGCAAAGTCAAGCAAGCTGGATTCCGCGCCCGCGGAAATCCAAAGGGGCAAAGGACAGTGACCGCCCGGCCAAAGTCATGCAAGCTGGATTCCACGCCCGCGGAAATTCAAAGGGGCAAAGGACAATGGTCGCCCGGTCAAAGTCAAGCATGCTGGATTCCGCGCTCGCGGAAATCCAATGGGGCAAAGGACAGTACCGCCCGGTCAAAGCTAAGCAAGCAGGATTCCGCGCCCACGGAAATCCAAAGGGGCTAAGGACAGTGACTGCCCGGCCAAAGTCATGCAAGCTGGATTCCACGCCCGTGGAAATCCAAAGGGGCAAAGGACAACGACCGCCCGGTCAAAGTCAAGCAAGCTGGATTCCGCACCCGCGGAGATCCAAAGGGGCAAAGGACAGTGACCGCCCGGCCAAAGTCATGCAAGCTGGATTCCAGGCCCGCGGAAATCCAAAGGGGCAAAGGACAATGACCGCTCGGGCAAAGTCAAGCAAGCTGGATTCCGCGCCCGCGGAAATCCAAAGGGGCAAAGGACAGTGACCGCCCGGCCAAAGTCATGCAAGCTAGATTCCACGCCCGCGGAAAATCAAAGGGGCAAAGGACAATGACCGCCCGGTCAAAGTCAAGCATGCCGGATTCCGCGCCCGCGGAAATCTAAAGGGGCAAAGGACAATGACCGCCCAGTGAAAGTCAAGCAAGCTGGATTCCGCTCCTGCTGAAATCCAAAGGGGCAAAGGACAATGACCGCTCGGTCAAAGTCAAGCTAGCTGGAATCCGAGCCAGCGGAAATCCAAAGGGGCAAAGGACAGTGACCGCCCGGCCAAAGTCAAGCAAGCTAGATTCCGAGCCTGCGGAAATCCAAAGGGGCAAAGGACTGTGACCGCCCGGCCAAAGTCAAGCAAGCTGGATTCCACGCATGCGGAAATCCAATGGGGCAAAGGACTATGACCGCCCGGTCAAAGTCAAGGAAGCTGGATTCCGCGCCCGCTGAAATCAAAAGGGGCAAAGGACAATGACCGCCCGGTCAAAGTCAAGCAAGCTGGATTCCGCGCCCGCGGAAATCCAAAGGGGCAAAGGACAGTGACCGCCTGGCCAAAGTCATGCAAGCTGGATTCCACGCCTGTGGAAATCCAAAGGGGAAAAGGACAATGACTGCCCAGTCAAAGTCAAGCATGCTGGATTCCGCGCCTGTCGAAATCCAATGGGGCAAAGGACAGTACCGCCCGGTCAAAGCCAAGCAAGCTGAATTCCGCGCCCACGGAAATCCAAAGGGGCAAAGGACAGTGACCGCCCGGCCAAAGTCATGCAAGCTGGATTCCACGCCCGTGGAAATCAAAAGGGGCAAAGGACAACGACAGCCCGGTCAAAGTCAAGCAAGCTGGATTCCGCGCCTGCGAAGATCCAAAGGGGCAAAGGACAGTGACCGCCCGGCCAAAGTCAAGCAAGTTGGATTCCACGCTCGCGGAAATCCAAAGGGGCAAAGGACAATGACCGCCCGGTCAAAGTCAAGCAAGCTGGATTCCGCGCCCGTGGAAATCCAAAGGGGCAAAGGAGAATGACCGCCCAGTGAAAGTCAAGCAAGCTGGATTCCGCTCCTGCTGAAATCCAAAGGGGCAAAGGACAATGACCGCCCGGTCATAGTCAAGCTAGCTGGAATCCGAGCCAGCGGAAATCCAAAGGGGCAAAGGACAGTGACCGCCCGGCCAAAGTCAAGCAAGCTGGATTCCACTCCGTGGAAATCCAAAGGGGCAAAGGACAATGACCGCCCGGTCAAAGTCAAGCTTGCTGGATTCCGCGCCCGCGGTAATCCAAAGGTGCAAAGGACAATGACCGCCCGGTCAATGTCAAGCAAGCTGGAATCCGCGCCCGTGGAAATCCAAAGGGGCAAAGGACAGTGACCGCTCGGTCAAAGTCAATCAAGCTGGATTCCGCGCCCGCGGATATCCAAAGGGGCAAAGGACAGTGACCGCCCGGTCAAAGTCATGCAAGCTGGATTCCACGCCCGCGGAAATCCAAAGGGGCAAAGGACAATGACCGCCCGGTCAAAGTCAAGCATGCTGGATTCCGCGCTCGCGGAAATCCAAAGGGGCAATGGACAGTACCGCCCGGTCAAAGCCAAGCAAGCTGGATTCCGCGCCCACGGAAATCCAAAGGGGCTAAGGACAGTGACCGCCCGGCCAAAGTCATGCAAGCTGGATTCCACGCCCGTGGAAATCCAAAGGGGCAAATGACAACGACCGCCCGGTCAAAGACCAGCAAGCTGGATTCCGCACTTGCGGAGATCCAAAGGGGCAAAGGACGGTGACCGCCCGGCCAAAGTCATGCAAGCTGGATTCCACGCCCGTGGAAATCAAATGGGGCAAAGGACAACGACAACCCGGTCAAAGTCAAGCAAGCATGATTCCGCGCCCGCGGAGATCCAAAGGGGCAAAGGACAGTGACCGCCCGGCCAAAGTCATGCAAGCTGGATTCCACGCCCGTGGAAATCCAAAGGGGCAAAGGACAACGACAGCCCAGTCAAAGTCAAGCAAGTTGGATTCCGCGCCCGTGGAGATCCAAAGGGGCAAAGGACAGTGACCGCCCGACCAAAGTCAAGCAAGTTGGATTCCACGCTCGCGGATATCCAAACGGGTAAAGGACAATGACCGCCCGGTCAAAGTCAAGCAAGCTGGATTCCGCGCCCGTGGAAATCCAAAGGGGCAAAGGAGATTGACCGCCCAGTGAAATTCAAGCAAGCTGGATTCCGCTCCCGCAGAAATCCAAAGGGGCAAAGGACAATGACTGCCCAGTCAAAGTCAAGCAAGCTGGAATCCGAGCCGACGGAAATCCAAAGGGGCAAAGGACAGTGACTGCCCGACCAAAGTCAAGCAAGCTGGATTCCACGCGCGCGGAGATCCAAAGGGACAAAGGACAGTGACCGCCTGACCAAAGTCAAGCGAGCTGGATTCCGCTCCCGCGGAAATCCAAAGGGGCAAAGGACATTGACCGCCCGGTCAAAGTCTAGCTAGCGGGATTCCACGCCCGCGGAAATCCAAAGGGGCAAAGGACAATGACCGCCCTGTCAAAAGCCAGGCTAGCTGGATTCCACGCCCGTAGAAATCCAAAGGGGCAAAGGACAGTGACGGCCCGGTCAAAGTCAAGGAATTTGGATTCCGCGCCTGCGGAAATGCAAAGGGGCAAAGGACAGTGACCGCCCGATCAACGTCCAGCAACCTGGATTCTGCGCCCGGTGAAATCCAAAGGGGCAAAGGACGGTGACCGTCCGGCCAAAGTCAAGCAAGCTGGATTTCACGCCAGAGAAATCCAAAGAGGCAATGGGCAACGACCTCCCGGTGAAAGTCAAGCTAGCTGGATTCCAATCCCGCGGAAATCCAAAGGGGCAATGGACAATGACCGCCCAGTCAAAGTCGAGCAAGTTGGATTCCGAGCCCGCAGAAATCCAAATGAGCAAAGGACAATGACCGCCCGGTGAAAGTCAAGCAAGCTGGATTCTGCTCCCGCGGAAATCCAATGGGGCAAAGGATAATGACCGCCTGGTCAAAGTCAAGCAAGCTGGATTCCGCACCTACGAAAATCCAAAGGTGCAAAGGACAGTGACCGCCCAGTCAAAGTCAAGCAAGCTGTATTCCGCGCCCGCGGAAATCCGAAGGGGCAAAGGACAGTGACCGCCCAGTCAAAGTCAAGCAAGCTGGATTCCGCGCCCGTGGAAATCCAAAGGGGCAAAGGACGGTGACCGTCCGGCCAAAGTCAAGCAAGCTGGATTTCACGCCAGAGAAATCCAAAGGGGCAAAGGACAATGACCTCCCGGTGAAAGTCAAGCTAGCTGGATTCCACACCCGCGGAAATCCAAAGCGGCAAAGGATGGAGACCGCCCGGTCAAAGTGAAGCAAGCTGGATTCCGCGCCTGCGAGAAATCCAAAGGGGCAAAGGACAATGACCGCCCGATCAAAGTCAAGCAAGCTAGATCCCGCGCCCGCGGAAATCTAAAGGGCAATGGACAATGACCGCCCGGTCAAAGTTAAGCAAGCTGGATTCCGTGCCCACTGAAATCCAAAGGGGCAATGGACAATGACCGCCCGGTGAAGGTCATGCAAGCTGGATTCCGCTCCCGTGGAAATCCAAAGGGGCAAAGGACAATGATCGCCCCGTCAAAGTCAAGCAAGTTGGATTCTGCGCCCGTGGAAATCCAATGGGGCAAAGGACAGTGACCGCCCGGTCAAAGTCAAGCAAGCTGGATTCCGCGCCCGCGGAAATCCAAAGGGGGAAAGGATAGTGACCGCCCGGCCAAAGTCAAGCAAGCTGGATTCCACGCCCGCGGAAATCAAATGGGGCAAAGGACAAGGGCCGCCCAGTCAAAGTCATGCAAGCTGGATTCTGCGCCCATGGAAATCCAAAGGGGCAAAGGACAATGACCGCCCGGTCAGAGTCAACCAAGCTGGATGCCGCGCCCGTGGAAATCAAAAGGGGGAAAGGACAGTGACCGCCCGGCCAAAGTCAAGCAAGCAGGATTCCACGTCCGTGGAAATCCAAAGGGGCAAAGGACAGTGATCGCCCGGTCAAAGTCAAGCAAGCTGGATTCCGCGCCCGCGGAAATCCAAATGGGCGAAGGACAATGACTGCCCGGTCAAAGTGAAGCAAGCTGGATTCCGCGCCCACGGAAATCCAAAGGGGCAAAGGACAATGACCGCCCAGTGAAAGTCAGGCAAGCTGGATTCCGCACCCGCGGAAATCCAAAGGGGCAAAGGGCAATGATCGCCCGGTCAAAGTCATGCAAGCTAGATTCCGCGCCCGCGGATATCCAAATAGGCATAGGACAGTGACCGCCCGGTCAGAGTCAAGCAAGCTAGATTCCGTGCCCGCAGAAATCCAAAGGGGCGAAGGACAGTGACCGCCCGGCCAAAGTCAGGCAAGCTGGATTCCGAGCCTGCGGAAATCCAAAGGGGCAAAGGACTGTGACCGCACAGCCAAAGTCAAGCAAGCTGGATTCCACACATGCAAAAATCCAATGGGGCAAAGGACTGTGACCGCCCGGTCAAAGTCAAGCAAGCTGGATTCCGCGCCCGCGGAAATGAAAAGGGGCAAAGGACAATGACCGCCCGGTCAAAGTCAAGAAAGCTGGATTCCGCGCCCGCGAAAATCGAAAGCGGAAAAGGACAATGACCGCCCGGTCAATGTCAAGCAAGCTGGATTCCGCGCCTGCTGAAATCCAAATGGGCAAAGGACAGTGACTGCCCGGTCAAAGTCAAGCAAGTTGGATTCTGTGCCCGCGGAAATCCAAAGGGGCAAAGGACAGTGACCACCCGACCAATGTGACGCATGATGGATTCCGCGCCCGCTGAAATCCAAAGGGGCAAAGGACAATGACCGCCCAGTGAAATTCAAGCAAGCTGGATTCCGGTCCCGCGGAAATCCAAAGGGGCAAAAGACAATGATCGCCCGGTCAAAGTCAAGCAAGCTCGATTCCGCGACCGTGGATATCCAAATAGGCATAGGACAGTGACCGCCCGGTCAAAGTCAAGCATGCTGGATTCCGTGCCCGAGGATATCCAAAGGGGAAAAGGACAGTGACCGCCCGGCCAAAGTCAAGCAAGATGGTTTCCACGCCCACAGAAATCCAAAGGGGCAAAGGACAATGACCGCCCCGTCAAAGTCAAGCAAGTTGGATCCCGCGCCCGCGGAAATCCAAAGCGGCAAAGGACAATGACCGCCCGGAGAAAGTCAAGCAGGCTGGATTCCACTCCCGCGGAAATCCAAAGGGGCGAAGGACAATGACCGCCCAGTCAAAGTCAAGCAAGCTGGATTCCGTGCCCGCGGAAATCCAAAGGGGCAGAGGACAATTACCGCCCCGTCAAAGTCAAGCAAGCTGGATTCTGCGTCGCGGAAATCCAAAGCGGCAAAGGGCAGTGACCGCTCGGTCGACGTCAAGCAAGCTGGATTCCGCGCCTGCGGAAATCCAACAGGGCAAAGGAGATTGACCGCCCGGCCAAAGTCAAGCAAGCTGGATTCCATGCCCGCGGAAATCCGAAGGGGCAAAGGACAGTGACCGCCAGGTCAAAGTCAAGCAAGCTGGATTCCACGCCCGCGGAAATCAAAAGGGGCAAAGGACAATGGCCGCCCGGTCAAAGTCATGCAAGTTGGATTCAGCGCCCGTGGAAATCCAATGGGGCAAAGGACAATAACCGCCCGGTGAAAGTCAAGCAAGCTGGATTACGCTCCCGTGGAAGTCCAAAGGGGGAAAGGACAATGACCGCCCGGTCAAAGTCAAGCATGCTGGATTCCGCGCCTGCGGAAATCCAAATGGGGCAAAGGACAATGACTGCCCGGTGAAAGTCAAGCAGGCTGGATTCTACTCCCGCGGAAATCCAAAGTTGCAAAGGACAATGACCGCCCGGTCAAAGTCAAGCAAGCAGGATTCCGCGCCCGTGAAAATCCAAAGTGGCAAAGGACAGTGACCGCCTGTCAAAGTCAAGCAAGATGGATTCCACGCCCGCGGAAATCCAAAGGGGCAAAGGACAGTGACCGCCCAGTGAAAGTCAAGCAAGCTGGATTCCGCGCCCGTGGAAATCCAAAGGTGCAAAGGACAGTGCCGCCCGGCCAAAGTCATGCTAGCTGGATTCCACGCCCGCGGAAATCCAAAGTGGCAAAGGACATTGACCACACGACCAAAGTCAAGCGAGCTGGATTCCGCGCCCGCGGAAATCCAAAGGGGCAATGGACAATGACCGCCCGGTGAAAGTCAAGCAAGCTAGATTCCTCTCCC
>JAMKQA010247628.1:0-16123 GCA_024699735.1 Posidonia australis
GATCCCTGAAAAACAACTTCCCTATAGTTAATTGCTTTAGCTCCTTCCATCTGTGTAATGGAAAGGAGGTTCTTTTCTGGGAGCAGAAATGGAGGGATGGGGAAAAATTGAAATTATTGTTCCCACTATTATTTTCTATTTGTAAATGGAAGAAAGCATCTGTTCATAAAATACATAATATTTTCAATACTGATTTCAATAAGCTGCTGGATAATTCCAACATTTTAGCTAATGACTTGGATGTATTACAATCCCAATTGGACTCACTGACACAAATTTTGCACTCTATTACCTTTGGAGAGGATAGAGATATCATCTCCTGGACCCCTTCCCCTTCCTCTAAGTTCTCTGTGAAATCATGTTATTTAAGTTTGAATGATGACGGGCTCAGATTTAACTTGTTTGAGCAGATTTGGAGAACTTGGGCCCCCCTGAAGGTCAAATTATTTTCTTGGCTTGTTATGCACAACAAAAATCTCTCCAAAGAGAATCTATTAAAGAAAGGGTGGACTGGTTCACCCATGTGTATCTTCTGTAACTTCAATATTGAAACAAATAAGCATCTGTTTATGTTTTGTGACTTTGTTTCACACATATGGCAGTTCTTTTTATGCTCCCGACTTTATCCTGGATATTGCAACTTGGGCCACCTATATTGGCATAAACCTACCCTCAAATTTCATTTAAGCAATTGTAATTGGTTTGTTTTGATCCAGGTTATCCTCTGGGTAACCTGGAAAGAACGAAACGGTAGGATATTCCGCAATATTTTCAAGCCTACTTATGTTATTATTTTTGATATAATTGGACTAATGGAGCACTGGTTAGATTCTCTTCTACCAGGTTTTGAAAAGGAGGATCTGAGGAGCTCTTTGGCCTCTATGAAGGCTGTCTGGGCAGAGAACTTATCTGCCTCCTCTGACGCTCCTCCCACCTCCACTGACTCCACTATTCCTACTGCTGCTGCTGCCGCTGTTGCTGAAGCGATGGAGCAGTAGTTTGTCTCTTGTTTAATTTTGAAAACATTATTGCCAACTAGTTGGCGGTCTGTAAAATTGGCAAGAACATTGCCTACGTTATTTTTTTGTGACTGGACCCTGGATTCCCCTGGATTTCGTCCTGGGGATAAAAATCTAATATAAATAATATACCATTGCCAAAAAAAAAAACAGACACACAATAAAACAAATAGCAAGTGTTAAAGGCAAGTGTCAACATTTCAAGGGAGTGGACACTAAGTGTTAATGTGTGGGGAGGGATGGCTCTAGACGATTTTTTTTCTTCCTCCTCTCTTGGCTCTAGGGTTTTTTTCCCCAGCAGATCCCCCCCAGGTATGACCTCGACGGCAAGTACGATGCCTGCTTGTCTCTCCGCCGTGTCCTCTACTCCTCCGTCGCGGGCGCCTTTGGCGGTCTCCTCCTCTTCCGGAGCCCGGTCACGCGATGGGCGGCTGTGGCGATGGGCGCCGGGGTCGGGATCGGATCGGCGTACACTGAGTGCTCTTTCATGTTCGGATCGGCGACGACTCCCTCCCGAAGCTTCCGGATGTCAAGGAGGCGGTTCCTCCTCCTCCTCCTCCTCAAATCTAGGAGGATCTGGGCGGAGACGTACCCGTCGAACTTCATGTCGCCGTACTCCTGCAGAGGAAGAGGCCCCCCGGCTCCTTCCTGAGTACTTGGGAGGCCCGAACGTGGCTGCCGTTCTCCTGCAGGCGTCCGTCCGGGAGGATAAGCTTCGCACGAAGCGCAGATCCCCATCTCTGCAAAACTTGCCGTCGGTCGCCTCTTTAGCTACAGGTTTCGAGAAGAGTGAGAACCTTATGGCAATATCTGCATTCCAACAGAGCAGAGAGGGGGAGCAAGCTTCAGCCCCTCAAAGTGAGATGGACTTGGGTACTCCAGCTTTACCAGGCCATGATTAACCCTTCGTTAATTGATTTTGTATCTCACTGGCATCTCATGAGCTGTGTTCTGTGGGACTTGCGTTATTCACCATAAAACTTAATTTTCATACTTTTGGCTGTTGGTTACCTGTTGAGTAACGGAGTACCATTTTTGTAAGGTTTGTAATATTTGTTGGACATTTTACTTTATACTACTGAGGTTGTATACATTTTAAAGTAATAGAAAGAAATACTAACTATCGATTACCAAAAAAAAAAAACATTTCAAGGGAGTGAAAACCTAAACTGCTGTCTTTTAAAGTAATATAGATAATACGGAAATAATCTTTATTTCTTGTAAATACATGCTCGAGACATCTTCCCCAAAAGCTGAATCAAATGCTACTTTAGATGGTGGGATCGAACATAATTGCTTGATAGAAGGTGATACGCAGATGAGGTTAGTAATTATCAGGTAATGTTTGACTTGTAGACATGGGACGTAGTCGTGTAAATCTACTACCGTTCGTCTCGAGTACGTTGTGGTTAAAAGCTACCGAGAGTTTAGTGTTTGAGTTATAGAGATCTGTCAGTAGTGAGACGCTTAACACATATCCAAACTTCCAGAACCAGAATATTTTGTTGTGTATTTGATTGTTACATTGCTAACGTGACAGGCACGAGTAATTTTGATAGAAAAAAAAAAAATTTA
The DNA here is from genome assembly GCA_024699735.1 of Posidonia australis. Lineage (NCBI taxonomy): Eukaryota > Viridiplantae > Streptophyta > Magnoliopsida > Alismatales > Posidoniaceae > Posidonia > Posidonia australis. Next base: position 2,595 of record JAMKQA010247628.1, read on the forward strand.
CTTGCACATTGTTCAGAATAGCCATCTCGAATTCGGCTTTGTCAAGCACCATATAAGAAGTATTTTCTTAATCATTGTTCAAATGTATTTGATCTTGTTGCAGACCCAATTACTGGAGCATGGTTTTGCACTCAGTTGACTTCATAGAAAGCACAGTGACCATCAGCTTTCTTTTCTCCTTAAAATAATACATTCAGTCGTTAAGTAAAGCAAATTATAATCAAACTTAACAAAGTTCCGTTGAGAATGAAACAAATATTGTTTATGGTCTCGCGTAGTAGGGTTTCGTCTTGCATCTTCCTCTCTGAAAATGATTAAGAAGGCCTTGTAACATTCGCAGGCAAACCCACCTTCGGTTTGAAGCACTCTTCCATAATCCTGAGAGCAGGTGGCATGGGGATTAACCGAACAACCTAAGAGTTTGATCAGATAGCTCTAATGAAAATGCTAAATCAAATACAGTTGATGACATGCACTGTGAAGAATTACGAGGAGAAAGAGTAATCAATGTCTCACCTTTGAATCCGCGATTGAGTTCGCCTGTGCACAAGAGGAAACTTTGTTAGTTCAGAATTGTTAAGTGTTGTGTTGCAGGTAGGACAAGAGCTAAAATGCCAATGTGATTTATATTAGATAAGAGTATTGCAACATGCCTCTGTGTTGGCTGTGGTTTTATAGAAGTTGTAGGCTTGCCTACGGGCACCATTGTCTGTGGTTGGTCACCTTGGACGAGCACCATTCTTGCCTGCACGGAAGTAATTTTTATTAGCAGTTCGTCAGAGTTGGGTCTTCTCATTTCCAGTCGTGTCCATCAATCTAGAACTCACCAGATTTTTGAACTGCAGGGTATAGAACATCTGGAGGTATCTCTGTTTGGCCAGTTTCTGCTCCTTGTTCAGTTGCCTCCAGAAGTCGTAAATCGAACCCATGTTCAGCACCTTGTTCGCGTAGATCTTCCATGTATAACTGCAGTGCAATTGCATCACAGTAAGGAGCTACTACTCCGATACCAATTACGTAAAAAGAAGTTGCTCTGTGGTTTCTCCGGTTGGTAAAGATTCATGTTTACCATTCATAGATGCGCCGAAGGCCCGCAGTGGAGATTTTGTTCCAGTAGCTGCCATCATCTCTGCATTTCTCAAAGAAGTCTGCGATCTTATTGCTGGACTCGTCTCCGTTGTAGGGATCTACGTGGAAGCCTGAGACCCCATCAACGATGATTTCAGCCGGTCCACCTTGGTTCGTTGCGAATGTCGGTAGCCCGCAGTTCATCGCCTCTATGACAGTCAAGCCAAATGCTTCATACAGTGCTGGCTGCATTCGACATGAGAATTCATGTAAACCTTTCACTTTAAAGATTAAAATGGACGATAATGATGATGATGAGAAGGAAAAGTTGTGACACTCACCTGCACAAAGGCTCCCTTTGAGTCTGCGATGCATCGGTAGAGTTCTCCGTTCCGGTGGCGATCTTTCTGAGCAGCAATCCATCTGATTTGACCTTTCAGCTGGTACTTCTCAATCAGGGAGTGCATCTTCTTGATCTCGCTGATTTCTTCTCTGTCTTTTGACTTTGATGGATCGAAAAAACCCGCTACCACTACGAGATTGACGAGCTCTCTGAGCCTCTTGTTCTTCCCATACCACTCCGTCAACCCTGTTATGTTCTTTACTATGTCGAGCCTTGCCATCGAGAAGATGATGGGCTTCGTCTTATCCGCTAGGAAACCACTGTTACCATTCAACAAATCCAACCAGAACTTCAGCAAATGAATTTTAAAAAAAAGGAGATAATTCCACGGCTTATTTATGTGTATGAAATTGATGCGAGAAGCTTACAGATGCGAGAAGCTTACAAGTGCTCATTGTTATCTTCCTTGCGATAGAGTAGCTCATCAATTGCAGGATGAAATCGAGTCAACCGCTTCTGTTTCTGCGAGTGAGGGAAGTAGACAGATTGATCAGCTCCTGGAGAAGCAATGTTGAATTTGGGATCAAAGACGTTGATTCCGGAGACGAAGCGACACAGCCCTGGAAGTGAAAAGGCCAAGTGGCTCTCATATTGTCCTGGCCTATCCTTGCTGCCATTCAATTGAAGACGCTATTAATAGCATTTCTAGATTCCTCGGAGTATTAATGTTGTAACAATATTTATTTTTCACGAACCTTCCAGCTATCTCTTGATATGTGCTTGTAATGATAAAATCTGTGGTGTTCATGGCAATCATGTCAGCAGTGAATTGGCATGAGAAATGATATTTTGGGTCTAGTTCCCTCCACTTGATGTCAGAATCTTCATACTTGGTTTTCTCAAGGGCATGAGCTATAGTAGCCTGTCATCATGGACTGTGTCAGACTAGGAAGATTTTGCACAAAGACATTGATAATATGAATGTTAATAATAATACAGTGGTGATCTGAGAGTGACAGGCCACCTGAGTTATTCCAAGTTTGCTTGCCACGAGAGAAGCTACCAAGTTTCCGTCAGTGTAATTTCCAATTATCAGGTCTGGTTTCCCTTCCATGTGGTCTAGGATCTTAGCAGAAGAATCCTGTGGAGCCAAATCCATTAGTCATGCGATGATTATAAGCTTCAATTGTAAGAAAATGGTAGTTGAGACGAGAAGATTGCTATTTTGCCTGAGCGTATCTCTCAAGGTACGGGTAGATGTCGAAGCGCGAAATCCATTGTCGAACAATTCCGCTCTCCGTCTTGAACGGCACACGAAGGATGTGCGAGTGCTTGGTGTTGAGAATTGGCTCCAATTCCTGACTGCACTTGGTTCCCCGAGCATCTGGGATTAGCCTTGTTACCTGCGAAATGTAACAAGACACATTACCAATCTTCCTAACTGACAGAATCTAGTGTTCGATGTTTCACGTTCACTTCTTGCATATCATCTAAAACTTCAACCCACCACAAGAATCTGAGGTTTCACGTTTAGTCCCTGCTGCTTAATCCTAAGGATCAATTCCTCCTCCATCGCCTTCACTTGGTCCAGGATGTAAACAACCTGCAAGGTCGAGTGCATATTAAATTGCCATGAATTTCATAACCCAGATCAAAATGAAAAAGGTGGATTGGATCTTCAAACCTGTCCACCAGTGTCTGGCAAGCCAAGAACATCTGCCTGGCCAAAATAACCATGTGGAGAGAAGATCACAACGCTGAAGATGGAAGGGACTTTTCCAAAGAATTTCTCGATGCTGTAAGGATCTGGAGCTTGAAGCATTTCAGAGAGACAGTTCAAAGTCTCTCTCACACGTTCGGCATTGTCGCCCCACCCCTGCTCTAATCCCCACTCCTGAAACCTGTTTTCAAAAAGATTAGTCATGGATTAGATTAGTTTGAATCTTTTGCATGCATGGTGCCTTTTTTTTCTAACGTTTGTTTGAGTAGATGAATCACCTCTGCTCGAACTTCTGGTAAGGGGTGTCTTTAGGGAGCTGCGAGACGAAAACCTCTGCCATAAGCAATACGGTCTGGAGCTTGCTGATAGTGTCTAGGCCTTTGCTGATCATGAGTTTCTGCAAATCCATCACAGTTCTACTAAGATTAAAAATAGAGAGTAGAATTTCCTTTTTATTTTTAATTTTCTTGGCTATATTTGTTTATATCACCTCGCCTCGATGGTTCAGAGCTAGCAAGTATTCCAACAACGGCGCCATGCCCTCGACTCGCTCGTTCAGCTTTGCAGACAAGAATCTTGCTGTGAATTGTAGACCATTGCCAATGGATGATGGCAAGGTGAGGCGTGGCGTTTGTGTATCGAATGCTCCGAAATCTACCTCCAATGCATTGTCGTCCTTTGCCCTGTGAATTCAAGACATCCTTAACTAAGTCATTTTAAAAACTTCACAGCTCGGTTGTATCGACAGGGTTACACTGCCACAACACGCATACCATTTCTCATCAAATATCAATTCCTTGCACTTGAGATAGTCTGTGGCAGTGATACCCTCCACCGCCAAGTCCTGGGAATCCACCTTGACAAACTCCCACACCCCAGGGTTCGGTCGGACCGCGAATGCGACAAATGGAGGAAGAACAGCAGCTTCCTGCATATTCAAGACAACGTTATTACAACACATCATGGAAGTGGTAGAGGACTCAAATTCATGCAGGAGAAGCAATTTACAGCGAGCCATTCACCTGAGTTGAGCATATGATGTAGCCAAGGAAGCCATCCATGAGCCTTGTCTTCTCGACCCTGTCATCCATCGACCGCTCGAGCTCTTCCATCAACTGCTGGTTCTTCATCAACCTCTTCCCCTTCGAGACATACCTGAGACAAAACACAACTCTGTCACACAAATAACTGCACTAGAGCAACCCACAAATGATCATTTGAAGTACCTCGCGAAGCAGCGCTTCATCTGGTATCTGCTCTGCTGCAACGCCTCGGGCATGCTGTCGGCGATGCTGTCCGATCTCTTGAAGCTACGGGCGGCAGCCATATCCAGAAAAGAAGAAGTTTTGTATGATGCAGAAAACCAAGTTCAGTACTAAGCCTGATACTCCTGAATGTGGATCAGATGTTGCGTCCATTGGTAGCTAGAGTAGCCAATTTATAGCATAGGTTTCTTGTTGCAGTTACTATTGCTTGGTGCTTTCTTGAGCAAGAGTTTGAGACCAGAGGAAAGCGATCCAAGAGAAAGACCAGAAGCAAGAATAGGAATGAATCAGAGATGTGATGGTTTGTGATGTTGGACCACAAGGTCTGAACGGAGACTGGGTTTTAGCCAGGTGATTGGTTTTTTTTCCTAATGCATTCAGATTTTTCGGTTTCGATTCGCCTCGCGTAAGTGACAGATAATAATATAGAAGAGTAGATTAAGAAGAAAAATCAATAATCTCGAATTGTATTTTTGAGACTTGTTCCTGCATGATCCTTTCCCTATACCAGTAATTACGTTCATCATTCCCTTGATGAACACTCTACTGCAAGATGCCAAAGTTTTATGCGACAACTAAAATACATGCGCATAAAAGGAAGAAAAGACGTAAGAAGCAATACTACTAGGGTGTCTACTAGATCACGTACAGATTCAAATAAAAATCCAAAAATATCGAAACGAACGTCCACAAAAGGAGATATGCTCAAACATACAATCAATCGTACAACATATAAATGGATTTATAAAAATAAAATAAAATTGGAGAACTCACCTTTGAAGCTTGGATATTGGCATGGAGCACCCCGACTTCCATATTCACGTGTCAAAGAATCCTCTGTTCACTACAATTTAGAGATAGGTATGGTATGACCTTTTTCTTGCGTGAGACATGCTCAACTTGACTTTTAACTAATAATCCTCCTACAAAGTAGAGAAACAACTAAAAAGTATGGGTTAGACCTTGACCGAATTGAAAAAGATTATTCCTTACGGATTAGGGAATGTGTTAGACCTTCAAACACGGCATTTAACACATGTAATTTCTTAAACCTTTGTTCCAAGTAGTTTTTGAAATAAAAAAATATTAAAAATAAAACTCTTGATTACAAAGTTGTGATGAAAAAACTAATACAAATTTACTACTTTATGTATTTTATTTTTTCCTACTCTTTGAGTAGAGAGAGAAGTTGTCCTTCGTATCATTATTTAATTCATTATTAAAAAAACAAAAAAAATAGGAAAATTGAAAAGCGCACGAAAAATGTGAAGATTGATGTTGTAACGGAAAAAAAAAATCCGAAACTTACATGGAAAAATCGTTATATCTCATTATGTTTCCCAAACAATGGAAATTTTTAATTTCAAATCTCAAAGTAAGAGGCACGTTAATTAAGGAGGTTGGAAAAAAATCTTACCACCCACTCCACATGGAGGGAAAACAAAAACAAGTAAATCGTTTAAAATCATGTTTGGAATCTTTTAAATGCAAAAGTGATATTTTAAGTTTTTCCTAGAAGTTGTAGGAGTTTTTGTAGAAATTAGATTCTAAGTTACCTTCAAAAATCTTGTTTGGTAAATAAAAGTCCATTGGTAAAAGTTAAAAAACATATCTATCCCTTGTAAACCCTTTTATTATCTCTTTCTTCCTTTTTAGGTAATTTATCAAAAATAACAAGGTTAGTATTGAAATTACATATTTTATTATCCAACTTCTATCAGAAGTTTTCTCCAACTAATTTTTAGAAAATTATGAATTTACACATGATTTCTCTCATTCAGAAGCTGTAACTTCTATAAGAAATAAGAGAACTAGACCTTATTTAGAATTACTTCTATGTTTTACCATTACTTATCAGAAACTAACCACTCAAAAAGCCATTCATCTTATAAAATATTGATTTTACTTATAACTGTAAGATAAAAAACTAAGGTTTATAATGATGGTTTCCTCGTTTTAAAAAGACAAGGGAAGATAATAAATGATAATAAATCTCTGTTTGGTAGAATCTCTGGGTACAGGCTTTGAAAGAAACGATATTCTGTAATCTTTATCCTCATTCCAGCAGAAGAGGGAGTTGGAGCAAGCACCAATGGCTCCTGATATCCCACAAGGAACGGACTACAATTCCTCAACACCCGTCTTTATGGAGGACAATCCTCCGATTTGATTAACAGTTTGTTAATCGTGATATACAGCAGTGAACTTTGAGTCTTCTTTTGAACTTTTTCTATGGCATCCGTGGGAAAATTTTGATTGTGTAATATTGACTTTGATAATCTGTGTCATACTGATATTTAATCTATATAATATAAAAAACAAGACAAGGCAAGATGACTCATAAGTCATCCCTAATAATATGATATGTAAGGAAAAATCTGAATTTTTTTAATTTAATGTATTTATGACAACTTGGCAACCTAGCTTACCGCCTGGGCGCCTAGGTTTAACCTTGGTCTGAATTCTTTATGCAAAAAATAAATACAGTGCACATGAACCTTCATTTCTACGCCAAATCCTCTACTGAGGAACAGGACAATCGGACCAATTAATCAATTACAGATCAATGTATTGCCAAACTAACATACCAATTACGGATTTCCTGAATTTTAGTCAAAGTAATGCTAATATGAAATAAATCTTATTAACAAAAGATATCTTGCTTTTCAGACTAGCTGTCTATAGAGAACAAGCAGTACTGCTGTCCCTTGAATTTCATAGCCAGAGACAAAGGAAAAGCGTATGTACGGCATTCCTCATTTATTCAGGAAACAGGTGATGACAAAAATTAAGCTGTGTGCATCTCTTGTTTTTCTTGGTAATGGTAAGTAGTATTATATATTTATCTCAAGGAAAAAATCTAGGGGAATCAAGAGACTAAAGTTCACAAAAATCACAGAAAGAGAATAAGATAATGTTCTTGCCAATATTACAGTCCAACGCTAGCAAAGTTGGGAATCAAGTTCAAAAATTAGAATGAAACTAATGAAGCTGTAGCCCCGTGTCATCAACAGGAGCAGATTGATGAATGTTGGTGTTAGTAGCAGGGTGAGAAGCATCAGAAGAAGCGGATCGGATTGTAGACGAAGCAACTTTTATAGAGGATAGAGAATTCCTCATATCCTCTTTCTCAAACCCTCGTAAAAGAGCATCTAACCATAGATTCATTAGTCCAATGATATCCAAAATAATAAGATAAGAAGATTTAAAAGAGCCACGAAAAATTCTGCTGTTTCTTTCTTTCCAGGTTACCCAGAAAATAACTTGGATCAAGACATACCAGCTGCAATTATTTAAATTGAACTTAAGTGCAAGTTTATGCTGAAATAAATAGTCCAAATTATAAAAGCCAGGGTATAAATCTGAAACCAAAAAGAACTGCCATATCTGAGAAACGTATGCACAGAACATAAATAAATGATTATTAGATTCAACATTTAGGTTGCAAAAAATCCAGTTAGTAGACCCAACCCAGCCTCTTTTGGCCAAGTTCTCTGTAATAAGATTCCTATTGTGAAATACAAACCAAGAGAATAGCTTAACTTTGAGCAGAACCCAAGTCTGCCATACCTGCTCGAATAAGTGGAATCTCAAACCATCATCATTCAGAATATTATAATAAGAATTAACAGAAAATTTAGAAGAAGAGGTCAAGATCCAGGATATGTCGTCTCTCTCCACCCCCAATGGAGTGGAGAGGACAATATGTACCAACGTGTCCAGTTGGGATTGCAATATATTGCACTCATTTAGCTGGACCTTATACAGATCAAACAGCTTATTAAAGTCAGTCCCAGCTATTTCAAAAAAAAAATTAACGGTAGCTTTCCTCCATCTGCTAATAGAAAAGAGTTGAGGAAGCAGATACTTTAATTTATTGCCATTCCATCATATATGTTCCCAGAATAAGGTATTTTCCCCATTACCCAAGAAGTGAGAAGAGAAGCAGTTGACAGAACTAAAGCTGCTTTTGAGGATAAACCATAAAGGGGAGTAATAGTTAGTAGAGGTATTTAAAATGGCCCCAGGCCAGGAAGAATGCAAGTATTTGACTTTCACTAAATCTTTCCACATGACATGATTATCGTAAGAAAATAATTGCCAAGTAAGTTTAGATTTAAGGACTAAATTAAAATTTCTAAGATTGATAATCCCCCAGTCATTTTACTGCTTATTTCTGCAAATTAAGCCCCACTTAACTAAATGCATACCTTTCCCCATAAAAGGATCAGACTTCCAAAGGAAGTTGCTCCTGATCCTATCAATATCTTTTTCAACTTGCCTAGGCATATGTAATACTGACATAAAGTATGTGGGAATGGCAGACAAGACTGAGTTAACCAGTGTCAATCTACCACCAAGAGAAAGAAAATGAGCTTTCCAGTGGGATAATTTAGAAGACAGTTTCTCAACAACAGGGAGCCAGTCCCTACGAGTGGCTTTCCTGTAATGAAGGGGCAAACCCAAGTATGTGAAAGGCAAGTCAGTTGATTTACAACCAAGAAGTTTGCAAGCATTAGCAATTGAAGTTTGATCAACCCCAATCCCAGTTAAGGAGGATTTAGAAAAATTAATTTTAAGTCCTGAACAGGATTGGAAGCAACATAGAATGCGCTTAATATTTATAATGTTATCAGCCCCATTAGCTAGGAATAATATAGTGTCGTCCGCATATTGGATATTAAGAACATGAGATCCTCCATGCGGGAATTGAATACCTTGGATGAGATTGTGACTTAATGCAAGCTGTAACATGCGATTCAAGATATGAGTAACAATGATGAAGAGTAAGGGGGATAAAGGATCCCCCTGCCTCAACCCATTGGAAGCTTCGAAAAAACCATGAGATGTGCCATTAAGAAGTATGGAAAATTTTGCAGAGGAGATACACATCTTAATCCATGAAATCCATTTTCCCCCAAATCCTAACCCCTGCAGGGAATCAAGGAGGAATTCCCAGTTGACCTTATCAAAGGCCTTCCCGAAGTCCAACTTCAGGATGAAACCTGAGGTATTGGAGGACTTCATGAAGTGGATAGTTTCCTGGGCTACCAGAAAACAATCCCCAATAGACCGATCAGGAAGGAAGGCACATTGGGATGTGTCTATGACCTTGTTGAGAATGGGGGAAAGCCTAGAGGCCAGAGTTTTGGTGAAAATCTTATAGATGCTATTCACCAAGCTAATAGGCCTGAATTCTGTAATGGTATTAGCACCTAAGCATTTGGGGATCAAGACAATGAAGGTTTGATTGAAGGGGGAGAGAGTGTCTGGATCACTAGCTGCAAATATATGCTGAAAAAATTGCATTATATCTTCTTTCAACATGTCTCAGAACAGATGGAAGAAGAAAATTGGGAATCCATCCGGACCAGGGCTTTTGTCTCTAGGAAGCCTAGATAAGTTAGTCTTGATCTCTTCCTCTGAGAATGGAGCTTCAAGAGATTCTGGATTGGAAATTTTGTTGGGAGCTAGGCAGTCCTAGTCGAGGACAACAGTAGATCCTTGAGTATTATTAAACTGTAAATAGAAATGTTTTTCAAATTCCTCTCTAATAGCTAGGGGAGATGTAATCATAGAGGAGTTGACACTGAGTGAGAAGATAGTGTTGTTCCGCTTATGCGAATTGACAACGTTATGAAAGAAGGCAGAGTTAGAATCTCCCTCTTTCAGTCATTGTATTCTAGACTTTTGTTTCCAATAGATCTCTTTTTCCTTCAAAAATTCAAAGTGTTTATCTCACAGGGCTTGTTTCTCTCTCAGAGTCTCTTCATTAAGAGTAGTGTACTCTGCTAAGCAGTCTATGTCCTGATTACGTGATTCAATGTCCTTTAATAGCTGGTTTCTTTTAATTCTGATCGGACTGATCCAACTCTTTAAACTATGCTTTAAGTGTTTCAATCTATAAGAGAATCTAGCCAGAGGGTTTGATGTATAAAAAAGATCCCTCGAACTCAACCAGCATTCCTGAATAAACAGAGGAGATCCTTCAAAGAGGAGCCAGGATCTGTAAAACTTGAATGGGGACGGGCCCCAGTTCAGTTTAACCGTATTCAAAACAATTGGGACATGGTCAGAAACAACTCTGGCCATCATAGAGCAGAAGGAATTGGGATGCTTAGCTAACCAAGGGGTGGAGGCAAGGAAGCGGTCAAGTTTGACCATCGTAGGGACAGCCTGGAAGTTAGTCCAAGTGTAGGAGTAATTAATAGGGGAAAGGTCTACCAAATTATTACCATTGATAAAGTCATTAAAGCTTGACATATGTGTCGATACTCTAGGACGAGAAGAATGTTCATGAGAGTATCTGATCAAATTGAAGTCATCGCCTATGACCCAGTTATCATTAACCATTTGGCCAGACCACGCAATTCCTCAATAAAATTAAACTTAAGACTGGGAACGCACGAACCATAGGCCCTAGTAAGCCACCACTCAAAATTGTCCTCGAGTGACAGAAAATGTAAGGAAAGGCAGAAAAAGCCCAATATGTGTGATTTAAGACTCAACTTTTTGTCATCCCAACCAATCAAGATGCCACCAGAGGCACCAGAAGAGACAAGAAATGACCATGAAGTGATTTTCTTTCCGCCTAAGGCTCTAAGCAAGGCAGGGGAGAATTCATCTTTCTTAGTCTTAGTGATAATGAGGATGTCGCATTTCTGCAATCTAACTAGATTGCGAACAGCACGCGATTTTGAGCAGGACCCTAGACCCCTAATATTCCATGCTGCAATAATCATCAACGCAAATTAAAAGACCGAGAGGGAGCCTCCCTCCCGCTGGAACAACTCTGATCTCTTAGGGAAATGAGTAATTTCCCTTGGTCGAGCCTAACTCTGGAAAAGAAGTTTTGTACATCTGTATAGGTACAAAGGGAAATACCAATTTTCCCACAAAACTCTTGAAAGTGCTGGCATGAGTCCCAAATCAAGGAGTCTAAGTCATTATCATGCATATTAGTCAAACATAAACCAGTGCCAGAGCGGGAAGGCAAAGCATCATGATTAACAGGACTAATATTACAGGGAATGTATTCAGCAGAGTTCACAACAGTACCTGGAGCATGGATCGAGGTGTCAGGATGAACAGGTAGTGGCTCAATAGGTTTCTCCGCCGAGACTTCCTTCTCCATGCAATCGTACAAGGTCAGCAGCTTCTTAAACTTTCCCATTGAGAGATTCTGGATCGAATCTCAGCCTGGAAAAAATTGGATTCATCAAGGGTTGCATCCGCGTCGCAACCCAGGGAGCAGTCCAGTTTGGTGGAAAGGGAGGAGGAGGCTTTATACCATCCTTCAGAGGTAGGAGGAGTGGGAGAAGTTTTGTTCCAACCTTCAGAAGTAGAGGGAGAAGGGGAGGCTTTATACCATCCTTCAGAGACTGGTGGTGTGGGGAGAATACCCGCAGAAGCAGGTAGAGGGTTACTAGATTGTGGGTGGGAGGAGGATCTAGTCCAGACGTTTACCCCTGGTCTAGAAGATTTCCCTGGCCTGTTCCCGCGCCAACCCTTGGTAGCTTTGAAGGATTTTCTATTAGGGGGGCTCTCTGGTGGGTGACGGGAGAAGGACGGGAGGGCCAGGCTGCAGGAGTATGTTGGGAGGGGAGGGAGGAGCCACACACGTCCCAGCTATGTCTGAACTTGATAGGATAGACTATACGACAGAACGCATAGAAACGAGTGTCTGGTAGTTCTTTCCCATGATGCAACAGAATTCGGCAACGAGCAAAACTCTGTTGTTTTGCACATTCGACTGAAAGGTCCACTTCTAATAGGTCAGCGAAGTCGGTAACTATACATTTAAAAACATCCACGTTCCAGAGGTGGTGTGGAATACCTTCTAATCTAACCCAAACTCCCTCATCTCTAAGGGTGAAGACTGCATTAGACTGTGGTGTCCAATGGGTGAAAGAAGCGGAAATAGTTTGCAAAGTGGAACCATAAAGGTTAAGGGTATCGATCTTTATCTTGGGAGAGGGGAAACGGAGAAGAAACTTGCCAGGTGCCGAATCCTTGACTTCAACCCCAGAAGCCAAAGGCCAGTGAGTAGCTATGTGGTGCTTCAACAACTCCTTGGTCAGTTGAGTGGATTGAGAAGACATAAGGGCGCTACAGGAGAGTGAGAGGAGTAGGTCGCAGGTAGCCTCGGAAGGGGGGATGATAGAAGGGAAATGAGGGGAAAGGCCCGCCATACTTGGGGAAGAAGGAGCAGTCGTGTTGCCTTCTTGAAAAAATTTGCATATAGCCACAGAATGTGTAGGAGAAAGACAACGGAAGCATAGACCCGAGTATTTACATTTGCTCTTGATGTGGCCTAGAAGGCCACATCCGAAGCAACGGCCAGAAGGTTGACAGAAGTTTACCAGAGGGGAACGGGGCTTTCGTCGACACACCGTAGACCACTCCGCAGGCGCAGCAAAGGGGGAAGGCTCTGCGCTCCTCAGGTCAGGAGAAGTGAATGCAAGAGGAGCAAAACGAGAGCCAGAAGAAGTGGGAATGTTAGAAGGATCCAGAGAATCACAAAAAATCTCGGCGTCAGAAGATCGTGCAGCTGTCAGCCCAGAACCGTCACTGGAAAAGGGGGGCGAGGAAGACGTGCGGACAACCCTCTGAAACGTCTCGCAGGCGTCGAAATTGACAGGTAAGCGGCGAAATAAATTACCATTGTCATAAAAGCACTCATTACCCGAAATACAGTGGGAAAGATCAGCCTCAACTCGGAGCTCGAGGGATGAGCGGGACTCCGAGTCAGAGACGGGGAGAACCTGAGGCTCAAATGACGTGCAATCAGAGATCTGAACCGACAAGTAATCGTCAAGAGTGACCTGTGCTAGAAATAATGCATTAATTTTGATGATTACTTGTGAGTGCATATTTTTATAATTATTAAAGCATGAAAAAGATATAAAGTGTTTTCTGTATAAATTCAAATTGTATGCAAGTGTTATATCAATGTATCTAAAACGGCATACCGGCATCAGTAGCGGCATATCGTTTCAGTAAAAAACGGAATGAACAACGGAACTCCGCAAGAGCAAAAGATGAACTGAAAACGGCATACCGTGGATGGAGCGGCATTCCGTTTCAGGAAAAAACGGCAGAAGCAGCGGAACTCCGGATCAGAAGAGAAAAT
>JAMKQA010247629.1:0-12092 GCA_024699735.1 Posidonia australis
CAGATCATGTTTCCCTAGGCATTTTGCATGTTTTCATACACGAACCCATCAACATGTTTTGGCTTTGAATGCATGATTTACAAGATGATTCTTGGTCAAATGCATCCTCATCATATTTCCAGTTCTTAATAATGGCATGAACCCATCTGCATTAGCATAAATCATCCTATATCTATGCTGGGGCGGACTATGGATCAGATTGCAGTCTAATCAAGACTCCCTGGGGCCCACCACTCAGGCGCTCCTGTCCCGCGCACCATTCTGGCGCACTCAGCAGGCGCGCTAGACTGGCCAAAGATCAGATCACTTGCATTGCATCTTTGTTTGCATGATTTTATCGCAGGCTTTAAGCTTATTTATTTTTATGATTGATTCTCTGATGTGTCATGATGACACCTGTAAGTTTTTTAGTCTTATTCGGATTGTTTTCCGTCTGTTTTCTCTGTTTTGTTATTCAGTTCTAGGCTGAGTCTGGTAGGTCGATTGCACCTTACTCCTTTGTGGAGAACCATGTACATCACCCCAGGATCCAGTGGCTTGGTTGAATCATGCATTCTTCATCTAGTTCAAATAGGTGAGACCTTGTGTGAGGCTACTAGCCCTTGAGCTCAAGGTCACGTCATTGCATTTGCATTTCTTACACTTTTAATGCAAGTTTTCCAAGTTTTACAGAATTATTTCTACTACACCAGAGCGCATCCTCTAATGTTTTGGCTTTGCGTGGCTTTCTGTTTCTCCCTCAGCATGTTTGACTGGCCCACCTAGATGCACATAGATGGCACACCAAACTAACGCACCAGTCTGGCGCACCTAACAGGCGCAGTGGCCTGTTTTCAGTAGCACACAGCATGTTTTTTTTCACATGTCTTTGCTTGCTTTCTCGACCCGATTTGCTTCTAGGTTTTCCTTTGGTTTTCTTCCTTGATGCATTAGGAAGGCACACCTTTGTTTTCAGTAGTTTTCTTGCATTTTAGATTGCATTTAGGCATATAGAAAGCAAGGATGATAAATCGCTCAAGATATTAGATCTTAGATCTTATTGTGCAATATTATTGCATCAACTCTTGGCCCGGCACACGAGCGATATTTCTGAGCATTAGGACACACCCCTACACATCATGCACCTATACTTTAGACACCACACGCATTTACATGGCATGACATATCGCCCTCGGGCGTACAGCAAAAGGCTGCAAAGCTGACATTTCATAAGCAAAAGAGAAATCAATAGAAGACCGATTTATCAGGCGTACGAGGGTGCCTAACACCTTCTTCGTATGTAACAGGGATCCTTACCTGCATTTCTGGTTTGTGCAGCCTCCTTTTTTTATTTCCTTTGCATGATTTTTCATGTTATATGGTTTTCCTCGTCTTCCATTTTAATAGACTAGGTGGCGACTCCTACATTTTTGCATTTTTTATTCTTGCAGTGGCTTTGCCGACTTTGGCACACACATATTATTTATTTGTGGCCACCCTCGACGGCATGGTTACACTTGTAGTGCATTAGACGAGAATAAACATAATTTCGACGAAATAACAACAATTCAAAATAGAAAGGTGCAGACAAGATACATCAAGCAAGGATTGAATTATGTTGTTGTACGAGTGGCTTACTTTCAAAATTTGGACGTGCTCTTGTCTAGTGAAGCTAGTTCCGATTGGATTCGATGGTGGCCGAACTGTGAGGTGATCAATGGCAACTGAACGATGCTTAGGCTGAGATGGGTGCTCACACACTCTTTGAGATGTGAGTGGATGATGGATTGAGTGATGCTTGGTGAGGGAAGGCTCTAGCTACTCTCTTATGGTGGATGTAGTGGCTGATGGGAGCTTAAACTAGTGTGCTAGGATGCAAGGAGGTCAAGAGCAAGGTGATAGAGAGAGCTGGACCTGAGATGAGAGAGCTCAAGAGAGACGAGAGAGCCTTCCTGTCGATTGTGGAGGTCATTGCATAGGAGTTGTCGTTGAATTATGGTCATGGATGCTTAACAGATTCAAGATGGAAGGCTGGGATTGATGAAAAGAGGTTGGATTGGCATTTAGGTGTTATAATAGGGGTATGATGGCCCTCTGAGATTGGGGAGCATGCTTAGATCAGTGTGGCCCAAGAATAATGGAGAATTTAGAGGTCCATTAGGTGAAATGTCCACTGAACCCTACCATCAGAATTAATCTGAAACAAGGCATTTCCCTAACTTATCGCACCATATACTAGTGCTAAGAAGATACGCTTGGTGCACCTACTGGCAAAACATGCCTCCTAGTCGCACATTGAAATCACACTTGACCTAGTGATGGGCCAACCTGCCAGATTTTGGGCCTGCTCCTTGATCCTTTAGGACCATATAGAAGTTATGAATTGTGGCAAAGGAGGATTGTAGGGTTTAAGTGGTCTTGAGATGTTTGATAAGCTTTGGGGGAGACTGATTGAGTATGCCACGACCGTAGCACACTTCTTTAAAGGAATCTACCGACAAGTGCCTACAAAACTAGGATGTCTACACTTGCATGTCCATTATTATCAATTTGGCTTTGAAGTCCTTGTCTCCCAACTTAACGTCAACTAATCATAGATACCGCCATGCTAGGTTGTGCTTCCCCAATGAAGTCACCACATCAAGGTGAAAGACCAACCTAGCTAGCTTGTCTCCAACCTTGGCTGCAAATGACTCAAAGATAAAGGAGAATGAACTTCCTAAGTTGAACAACACTCTAGCCATTCAGTCAATCACTAGAAAAGAACCTAATATCAACACATCATAACCACAAACCATAATTATCATAGGGAACAGTATTGGATACATAATTAAATAAAGAGTGGAAGATTCATATTACATAACTCATCACTGCTCGATACCCTTTACAATGTCCCCTAAAGGACTGACACTAGGAGTAGATATTGCAAACACTCAACCTTTGGTTGGTTGGCGAGGGGCATCCCAAACTAGCTTCAAAGGATTAGGGCAACTTCGTCTAATATGCATGGTCTTTCCACAACTGTAGCACACTATGTCATCTAAACTTCATTGTTGACGAGTACACTACGGTGCTATGTGCCTCAACCATCCACAGGAGAAACAAGGTCTTCCTCTCTAGCCACTATTCAAACCAGTCTGACTATATCTAGCACTTTTCTTCTCATCAACATTGCGTCCTTCCTCAATAGCTGAACCAGCATGCTCCTTCCTCTTCATTCTAGAGCTCCCAGAACTCCCAAAGCTTGGCATCCCAGAAGTAGAAGGCCATGAAGCAAACATCTTCCCTTTCCCCTTGGGTTGGCTCTTCATGAATAGCTTATGGTCATCCTCGTATCATGCAGCTGGGTCCATTGCATCTACTAGAGTTCAACACGAGTAGCCTAGGACCTTCAACCTGATTCTCAAGTTCAACCCTTCTATGATCTCTTAGCTTTGTGATGCTCTGTATCAAACGTCTACGCAAACTGCTCCAACTGAGTGATGGTTGCCTCGTACTCTACCACTGTCATGTTATCCTACTTCAGGTTCTGGAATTCCCTATCTAGTATATCCCTCTCATGTTTTAGGAAATACTTTTCATAAAAACATCTCAAAAATCTTCCCAAGTAATCATCAGTAGGTTGGAGTTCATAAACTTCATGCAGCGTGTGGCACAACATCACAGGTTAGCGTCACCCTTGAACTGGAAGGTAGCTAACCAAACCCACTTCTCTCTTGGGCACTCCATGCCCTCCAAGATCTTCTCCACTTCCAAAAACCAGGTCTCACACTCTTCAAACTTGTCTCGGCCATCAGAAGTTAGATCGCTCAATCGACGAAACTGCTTGAGCCATGGATCTCCCTTGGTCTCGTCCATGTTGCCTTTACTATGGGACCGGACAATCCCTTGCATCATATCACTCTACTCTTGTTGCATCCCTCTCCATCTACTATCCTCCTCCACACTAAACCTTGATGTAGGAGTCCTACCTCTATCCTAGCCTCTGAGCGGCATCCTGCTGCCACCACAAACATACAATAAATTAAGTGCTTCATGCTATGAAGTCCTTAAAGAGCCACTAGATCGGACACCCTAAGTTGGTGCACTTAGTGTAACCTAGAGTCTAATACTACTCTATAATGCCCCCTTGCACTATAAACCAGCATTAGTACTACCCAAAGTATCTTACCATACAATACACTAAATCTAATAATAAAAATTATAACAAACTACCACTACCTAGAACCTGTGCATGCGGCTATGTGGCTCCAAACAATTAGCACCAGGACTGGACTGCACTCCTTAATCTACACTTGGAAACAAAATACACAGAATCATGTGTGAGTGACATCAATGTCACCCAGTATGCACCCACCCAAAAATCGAAATGAAAAAGCACGAGAAATTCACAAATTATAGTCATCAAAAACCAGATCAGAAAGAATACCAAATCCATAAAACTTAATCACAACTATCCGAAAATTCACTTGCAAACCATGTCTTTCCAAATCATAATCATTTTCCATTGAAATCACATGCATCTTTTCAAACCATTTTATACATTTCCAAAAAACCAAATCCACAATTGCAACCATCTTTGAAAAACCACACACAATGCAAAAAAACCTATTACGTCACTTAGCCATGGTGACCGACCAGCCACAAGTAGTTGACAAGGGCTCCAACCTTGATCGAACTGCACTACTGTGGTGAATTACTCCGTGTAGGAGTCCAACCGCCCCGACCGCAACCGCACTATATCACATATGACACACAGCATGGGGTGCGTCCTTCCAATGCCCCTTGGTGTCTGAGCACCTTGGGACTTGAACCCCAAACCTGACCAACACTGGCACTAAGGGTAATCCAAGTCTACCAAGCTCAGGCTCTGTAGTACTACAACCATAGTCATGAGACTCCATCCTTGGACCCAAGCTCAGCAACCATGACTTCATACTTGTACCTAACTTCTAGAGGTATCACACCACCCACTCCATTGGTACTATCCTTCAATTATGTGGTTCTTACCAAAATCACAGAAAACAATTTCAAAACATATGCATATTCTTTTTGAAACCATTTTCAAAACATTTTTCATCACATAATTCATTTTAAGGATTAAAACTACGATAAAATATAAGGTATCCACTGAAAATAGGGTTTGCCAAACCAAAATTGCAGTACTAACCCATGGTACCAACCCGCAGTGGCGGTATAGGGTCAACCTGCGAGTCAGGTTTTTACAGACAGAACAGGGGACAGAAAACACAACGTCAGAAATCACCCAAGTTGGGAACTCAAGGTGGTCTCAACACAGGCACCCTAAAATCACACAAAATACATAGAATCAAAGGGCTCTAAGTCTTCTACCATTTGGAACAAAAATCACTAAAAACTGTTGAGTATAACTCAAGTTATAAAAATTAGCACAAGAGGTCACTAGGAATCATTATTGCAAACCAAATCGAATTTCACCAAAAATCCACTGATAAATAACTATAAATTTATGGAGTCAGTATAAATCATCAATTCTAGGCTAAATTACACATTTATCATGAATTTCAATGAAATCAAAGGAGAAAATAGAGGAGGGACGAGTACTCAATGTTGCCGACGAGCTTTCTTCTTTTCCAACGAACCTCTCTTCTTCTTTGGCCACTGGACTCCCCTTCTTCTCCCTTCTCTTACACTCTCAAACCCTTTCTCTTCTCTCGCTTTCTCTCTTGTCCGATGCCTCCTCTCTTCCTCTTCCCCTCCTTTTATTCTCTTCATTTTTGTCGTTGCCTGCTGTAACGACCCTGAGTCATTACCCCAATTCTAGCTACCCTTTTTTTTTTAATTACATCAACTATGAAACTAAATCCAATAATAAACACTATAAATAATGGCACTATTAATTAAAAAAATTTGAACTACTTACTAACCTTGATCCCTTGATGTGTGGTCAAATGACTCTAGCTTTACATGCACTAGAAAACTCCAACCTCTATCATGTACCTGTGAGAAACATCAAACAAACACATGAGTGACCACAAGAAAAATCACTCAGCACACACCCTACTCTAGCATCTCTCTTGAATGCTGCAACACTACAATAGAGCAATACACTTTTGCCCCACAAGCAACAAATCCTTTTGATTGAAAACCATTCCTTTCTTTTCAAAATCACACTCATGCCTTTCAAAACCATTTTCTCAGTGGAAGTCGCCCATCAGTACGCTTGCCCTTAATGCTCTAGTGGTGTTCCAAGCAATGACCTCGACTACCTGGCACTCTAGGATGTAGCATTCGGATCTAGCAGCTAGGTCCCTCCACCTGCTGGTGAAGGCGATGAAGTCCTCGTCTGGTTTCATCTTCTCAGCTGGGAGGTCTTCACTTGTTGGTTTGTGCTAGATGCGATGGACGTATTGCTGTAAGAACTTATCCAGTACAATCTTGAAGTAACTAAGGTCAAATGCCATAAGCATGTTAAACCACCTCAGTGCTTCTCCTTCCAAGCTTTTAAAGAAGATGTAGACCATGAGCCCATTGCCTTGTTGATAGGGCAGGGCATCCATAGTAAAAGTGGCTAAGTGGTTCTGTGGATCACTTGTCCCATCGTACTTTTGTATCTTGGGTATTTTGAATCCAAGCGGTAGTATGAAGTGTGGGAACCTTGATGTATTGAAGCCAACCAGTGCTTTCAATGTGACCCCTACTTCAACTAGTGCATCTGAGATCATTCTTTTGTCATCCAAACTTTGCATGGCTGACTGCCCCTAGTTCTTGTACCCTTGTTGGAACTATTGTTGTAGAGTGGTACCATATTATGGAGGGAAGGAGGGTTGAGCCAGAGCATGATAGGGTGGAGTTGCTGCTTGGTGATGATATGAGTGGTAGCTTGGTGGGGATTGCACAACTTGATGGAAGGAAGGGTAGACCAGTGTCATAGGATATTGTAAGGAGGACAGGGTTAATGGGGCTTGTATTGGGAAATTGACGGTTGGACTTGGTGTTACAGTGTATGTATTTCCCATAAGTAGTGTGGGTATTGAGCCCTAGTAAGAGTTTAGGGGAGAAGGTCCATGGGTATTTAGGTGATGACCTATGGATTGATGGGCTGGGTTGGAGGTTCCTTGTAGATTGGCTAGCGATGGGGCACTCCATGACAAGGTATAGCTCATCTCATGCCCCTCTTCACCTCTTTCAATGGACTGGGCTTTGTGTGGAGTTGAAGCATTGAAGAGGAACCCATGCTGGCCCTTGGAACTGCTTCCTTGACCCATGGAGATGGTTGACATGCCAAAGTAGTCGATGTAGGAATGGTATGCTTCTAATGACATGGCCTGGCCTTCCTTATTGATCTCATCCTAGAAAATTACAAGTTCTGGGGAGATACAGACTCTTTACAACTCTAAGTTACACCCTATTACAAGTATCTAAGAAAGGGAAAATTACAACTCGAATACAATGGATTACAAAGGAAAAAAAGTTTACAACTTTGTTTAATAAAGTAAATAATGACACAGGACTATACTAGTGTCCTTGTAACCTAATATTGCATGCACAGATCAAGCCACCTTGCAGACAAGGCACCCACAATGTTGTCTGCTTGACTTCGCCTATGGTTGCTATGCCAAGACTTGTCGTCAGTTTAGTTGGCAGCGAACAATGGCATTAGTCAAACAAGCAGCTTACTTGCCTGTGTTTTCCAGTAATCGAGGTCTATCGTAGATAGACCACACATCAAACAAGCCTAATTAAACAGATGGGTTTCAGACAAAATGTTAATTTTACTTGTTAAAATAGTTAATTAATGGCTTAATTAACCTACGTTTACTCATCTCGTTGGGTTCCTATGGCAAGGGGATATGGCTTTCTCCAAGGTTCTAAGAGTTACACAATGGGGTTTTGACTCCTCGGGTACCACTCTTGAACCTTTGGGAGGTCCACCAAGAGGGCCTAGACTATGGGTTTATTTCTCTAAAGAGGAGCACAAAACCCAGGATTTTATCCTTAGGGTCGTTTCCTAACAAGCACAAAGCAATAAATAAATATAAAATAATAAAGTATCAAGTATCTACAAGGGTATATTACTGACTCAAGGAAGGAGGTGCAGTTCGAAATATACTCCTAGGCCATCTTAAGTTCTCAATCTAGAAATCAGAACCAAACGAAGCATGGAAGAGCGACTTACACTGTTCTGGTTCACTTGGCTCAGTTATTCAAACAAGAAAGAGGTTCCTTAAGAAACTTTAACTTTATTGTAAAAGAATTAGTTTCCATCATGTAGACACCCACATATGCTTGCAAATGGACAAAACCCTAACAGGACACTAAAAAATCCTAAAAACCCAAGCTAAATCCTAAAAAACCCAAACAAAACCCTAAAAATTAAACAAAACCCTAAAAAACCTAGTTCAACCCTAAAAATCCAAAAAAACCAAAGAAAAACCCTAAAAACTCAAACAGAACCCTAAAAACCCTAGAAAATCCTATAAACCCAAACAAAATCATAAAACCCTAAATAAACCATAAAAAACCCTAAAAACCATAGAAAAACCCTAAAAAGCCAAACAAAACCACAAAACCCTACTACAAACCCTAAACCCTTGGTTAAACCCTAATCCAAACCCTAAACCCTAGGATAAGACCTAAACCAAATTCAAAACCCTTATCCAAACCCTAGAACCTAGGTCAAACCCTAAGTCAAACCCTAAACCATAAGTCAAACCCAAAACCCTAATGTCAAACCCCAACAACCTTAACCACTTCCCACTTCACTCCAACAACCTTAACCATTTCCCACTTCACTCTAACCACCTCCCACTCTAACTGTAACAACCAACCAAGCCATTTGGAAGCCTATAAATAGCCCCATTTGCAAGTGAGAAGGGAGATTTGGAAAATTTTGAGAAGAGAGCTCCCCAACATTTTTCCTTCCAATTAGAGCAACCAGAGTGATCCAGGAGCAAGGAGGAAGCTCATAGATGAGAGAAATCAGAGTTTCCAGCCATCTTTGGCGAGCTCTGGCAGCCTCCGACAAGTTCTGATGGCCAAGGTCATTGCCAGTCCAGGTATGCCCTCCATAAGCCTCAATATCTCTACATTTTAGCTTCCCTGGCCTCCCTCCTTCCCCAAGTGATTCTAGTAGTGCCAGAGGGTTTCCCTGGCTGGAATCAAGGATTTTAGTTACACCGAATCCGTTTTCCGGTGGCCTAGGTGGGGGCACGAATCCACTAGTTGATTCATGTCCCAAAGCATTAGATCTTCCTCCCCTGGCTTTTCTGACCCTCTGCACGCCGTTTCAACACCTTGCTGAGCCTCCAGAAGCTGGTCGCCGAAGTTGCGCATCATCGTCGTCGTCATCATCGGGGAAGACGAATGGCAACAGCGATGGGACGCACGCCTCCAACTCTGTCGTGCCTCACCAAGCTTCCAAGAGCACTCCACGGCACACCCCCAGCACTCTGGATCCATCCAAGCCAAGCCTCGAGCCCTGGATAGCCACTACAGTCGAGATCGCGTTGACGGCAAGCGAGGTCCAACGATGGGAGGAGTATCCCATTCTTGCTTCTAGAAGAGGGGAAATGTTCCTCACCGCACCGCCTAGCTTCCTAGACCCTTAAGCGACGCGTCGCAGCCCTCTAGTACCTCCTCCTTCTCCGGTGTCGTCACCAGAGAAATCACGATGGCGAGGGAGACAGGCAACCCATTCTAGCCATTGAGGCCGTGATCTAGACCGCTAGATCCTCTTCTCTCCTCTCCTCTTGCTCATCGTGTTTTTAGACGCAAGATCAGGCCATGGGATAGCCTGTGAGAGCACCCCTGGGGGTCGTCGACGGCAGAGTTCCGTCGCCGACAGCCGTCGATTCCTTTTCTTTTAAAAAATATAAAAAATAAGTTTTCATTTAAATAGCTTCTGATACTTTTGTTTTCTTACAGTTATGTCCTTCTTTTCTTACAAGTAGGTCCTTTTCTTACAATTAGGTCCTTGTAATGTTTTTAAAATCGTTTGAATAAAGTTTGATTTGAAAATGTTGCAATGTGCCCCCTAAATAATCTTGTTAATGTCTTTCATGCTTTAATGTTTGATACAAAAGCCCCCTGATTTGCTTTTCTTACATTTTAAATCCAGCATTTCGCATAAAAAACCCTGAGCTTTGTTGAAATAGTTCTGAATGCATATTTCTTTGTCAAAATTGCAAATTAAACCCTGAGAATTCAAATATTTGCTCAAATGTGACCTGAATTGCATTTTAACCCCTGAATTTCACAGATTTCTCTCTAAATGCATGTTTTCTAGGGTAAAATTACAGAATAGTCCCTTGAACTTCCTGTTTTCAAACATGGACTCTTTTTCTTGCATATTTTACCCTGAATTTCCATTGAATTGCATTAAATACATGTTTTAATGGAACAATTGCATATTGACCCCTAGGAATCTTTCATTTGACCAAAAATGCATAGATTTGCACATTTGACCCCAGATTTCTTCAAAATTACATAAAATGTGCCTTTTTATGTATTTTTGATGATTTAGCATCAGAATTTCAGTTTTCACTCAGAATTTGGGAATTTTGCACAAAAGCCCATGGAATTTACATTTTTACACTCTTACATGCATTTTGCACATTTTGTTGCACTTTTTCATGCATATTTTCTTGTTCCTTCTTCCTTTCATCATGCACGCATTTCTAACTCATTTCAAGCTTGGTTTTTTTCCATCGTTTCCCAGATTTCTTTCGATTTTTGCATCTTTGATTTGATTTGGCTTTCCATCGCCCAAGGGCGTACACTAACAAGCTTAACAATGCCGACATTGTCCTGAATGAGGATTATTTTCCCCAATTTGATTTTCTCGGATTTCTTCGAGTTTCCACTGATTTATGTGACGCTTTCCGAGATTTTCTCGAATTTCATGATTTTCCTCATCGCCCACGGGCGTACAGTAAAGCGGCATTCTCAATGCCTACATTTGTACCTCGGATTATATTTTTTCTTTTACTCTTTTCTTATCTTTGATTTGGCATGTTTTCCAGTCATCTTTAGCACATGCATTCAGAATAGGCAAGCATACACACAAATAGACCATTGGCAAGTAGGAAACCTAGAAAGATCGTGTTCCTCGGGCGCATAGGGGTGCCTAACCCCTTCTCCATGTGTAATAAGAATCCTTACCCGTTCTCTGGCCTACATTGATTTGTGCACTACATCAATTAGGCACGGAGCATACATGTTTTCTTCATCTTGTTTTCTTCTTGGTTTTCTTTCGTGTTTGGTTTTCCTCGTCTTTCCATTAAAAGACTAGGTGGTGACTCCTTTCCTTATCCTTTCTTATCTTTCCTTGTTGTTTCCGAGTCTAGTCTTCTTCTCTGGATTCACCGTCTTCGCCGTGACCGTATTGGGATTCCTTGTGTGCTTCCATGCACAGTAAGGAGAGCCGTGTAGGGTTCCACTGGCATGGTCACACACCTTATTGGTGGACAAAAAGCAGACCTAAAACTTGTAAAAGAACTAAACTACAAGTAGATATGATATTATTGTTTTCTTTTTATTTATCTTGCTACTATAGGCCTTAATAAAAACATCAAAGACAGTAGAAATTCGAAGGTCTTGTAAGAGAAACAGTTTGTAAATCTCGTCACTTACCACATAGTGCTAAATTGATTCACCACTTCTAGAGCGATGAGACTCGACACCAGAATCATTGGCGGCTTGATGTACAGAATCCTTATTTACTAAAAAAACTAGATAAAAGGTCTTCTCGTCACAAAACCCTAAGCACACAACTTTCCAAACCTAAAACTACACCAAGATCTAGAAATAAATGAAAAATAAATGAAAGGAAGGGAGAAATGACTTATGTAGCACGAGGGTTGGCAGAAACAAATCCCATTATGATCGTCAGTTTCCTGTGAATGCGGATTTGCGGTGGTTGATGTAGATGTCAGCGTGTCTACTTGCATTGACACCTTTTGTTGTGATTGCCACTTGTCTTTTGCTTGTGCCGGCTGACAAGATGCCTTCACAATATTTTGCGGTGATGTTGTCGTGTGGATTCTCAGTTCACTAGATCGACGGTAGTATGTCATCCAGCGGCTTCCTCGTGCTATGTAGTATTTCTTCCCTTCAAAACAAACAGAAAACAA
>JAMKQA010247631.1:0-37111 GCA_024699735.1 Posidonia australis
GACATGTTCACGAAAGGGGTGGTTGAGAGTAAGTTCAAGCATTGCTTGGACTTGCTCAACATATATGGATGCTGCTGACCCCTCGTGGGTCATTGTGATGGAGAGCTCAGCTCGAGGTGGAGGTTGTAATTCAAGAAAAGGTGGAGTTTGTTGAATATGTGTCTTGAATTTGGTTATAACTTTTACTAGGGGTATTTTGGTCTTTTGACCATTTGGGGTGCCCAAGTATTTAAGCTTGGCTAGGGCACCCAATTTGGTAGAACACATTTGTATCCCCATTTAATCTAGTGGAACAACCTCCTCCCGCTCTCCATCCGTGGACGTACCCATTTGGGGAACCACAAAAATTCTTGTGTTTTGTGTGTGATTTCTGATTTCTTCTCCTTCTTCCTTTGAATCTTTGCATAACAAGATTAATAACTACCACACTTAAATGCAATTCAAAAAATTTTAAAAAAATTCCCTCCAAAGAGAAACCACTAGTGGTATTACTTCAAATAAAGTAGTTTAATTTATGTTTGTTGGATTTAGATCCAATGTTCCAAATCAATCTTCCCTCAAACTTATTTGAGGGAAGATGCAACCCATTTGGCTCCTCTCTCTCTCTTTATATATATATATATAGCCAAATTTTCTGATAGGACCCGACCTTAAATAGCTTATGTAGGACTAATAAGGTGGTTTGATCTTCATCTAATGGTTGCGGTTGTTATTCATTTATGTAATTATTTTATTAATTTCAATAATTGTAAATCGAAATCTATATCATGCTTTTAGGATAAAATGTGGTAACTATTTCTAACCTCCTTTTTTATAAATAATATCTTTATTTAAAATCCCTTTAATTTCGTTTTGATTTATGAAATGTTTAACTGTAATTTATTTTGTTGGTTGGTAAGAGTTAATATAGGAATACACGTTTCCAATTATAGGATATTTATATTATGATTGTTTATATTTCGTATTCTGTAATTATTATTTGAGATTAGATTTTTTTCTTCCAATTAGTTATTAAAGGAAAACGTGGGTTTGTTATGCGGGAGGAAGAGTTAATATAGGAATACACGTTTTCATTTATAGGATATTTATATTATAATTGTTTATATTTCGCATTTTGTAATTATTATTTGAGATTAGATTTTTTTTTCCCAATTAGTTATTAAAGGAAAACGTGGGTTTGTTATGTGGAAGGAAGAGTTAATATAGGAATATACGTTTCCATTTATAAGATATTTATATTATGATTGTTTATATTTCGCATTCTGTAATTATTATTTGAGATTAGATTTTTATTCCAAAGGAAAACATGGGTTTGTTATGTGGTAGGAGAGAAATACGTTATATATAGTTATTTTGCTGCATACATTCAGATTCGGAAAAAAAGTTCTACGCGAAAGACTGTTTATCGACTATAAGTGTTTACAGATTTGCATTGACGTAATCGAGATCTATTAGTTTCAAATCTGAAATTGGGATTGTGTGGAAAAAAGAACTACCATTTGGTTTTTCTCAATTCATAGGGTTTATGATGTTTTCATTTTGTATTTAATTTTTTATGGTATATGTAAGTGTATATTTGAAGTAGTTTGCTTATTGAAGAGGGCATTGGGTTACGAATATAGTTACTATTTTTGGGAGAATGATGTTTTTGTAATGTCAAAAGGGGGGATTGAGAAACTGATAGATGTGTATGAGTAAATTAAGTAATTACTGATTTCGTATCGTTCAGTTAACATGGTGTTATACTTATTGTGTTTTATTAATTTCAGTAATTACTTTTTTTAACATTTGATTCAGTAGTATTTACAAGTTTCAGTAATTATTAAATCCTACTATTCATTTTTTTTCCAATTTTACATTGTTCAATACTTACTAAGTTCTTGCTATTTTGTACCTTTGAAATATCCGTATTTACTGAGTTTATTGTTATTGGTTATTTTATTTATTTTACAGGATGGATAATAAAGGAAAAGACATAGTTATAGTTGATGAATGTGTAGTTAATACTGAAAGTTTAAAATACAATACTCTTGATACTTATCAAGATAGCGACAAACCTTATTTTAGTCAGACATTTAATGATTTAGATGATGTGAAATAATTCTATTTATCTTATGTTGACCGAGTTGATTTCTCTGTGCATTCTTATACCACCAAATTTCGATTAAATAAGAATACTAATGAGAGAATTTGTTACCAAAAATTACTTATATGTTCAAAAAAGAGATTCTACAAAAATGTTGATCAAGTTAATAATGAAGAAAGTGATGTTAGGTGTAAGAAGAAAATTACTCTTACTAAAGTTGATTGTTTGGCAAAACTAAAAGTTATATTAGATACAAATGATGAGAAGTGGGTAGTTATTGAATTTGTTGAAGAACATAATCATCAACTTATATACCCTTCAAAGTTGCATTATTTGCTTATAAACAGGTCTATTTCTGTGCCTAAATGTTTGGAACTAGAAGGTTTACAAACCACCAACCTTCGGACATTTCAACAATTAAATGTTCTCAGTTAACAATCTAGTGGGTATAATAAGATGGGATGTACATAGAGAGACATTCGTAATTTCAACAGGATTATAGAGAGGAAACAAAGGATTGTGATGCACAATTTGTCATAGATCATTTTCAACTACAAAAAGATCTTGATGATAGTTTTTTTTTGCAATTGAGAAGGATGATAATGGACGATCGAAGCATCGTTTCTAGTCTGATGTAATATCCAAGTAAGATTTTAATATATTTGGTGATGTAGTTACAATATTCGATACTACATATCGAACTAATTTGTATTCTTTAGTGTTTGCTGTGTTTTGTGATGTAAATCATCATTGGAAAACCACTAGTTTTGGTTGTGCTTTGATATCAAATGAATCTCAGTCAACATTTGAATGGATTTTTGCTAAATTTATTGAATGTATGAGTTGAGCACCTCTAACTATTATTACAGATCAGGATTTAGAAATGAATGTAGTAATTATAAAAATATTACCAAATACTGTTCATAGATTTTGTGCATGGCATATTATGCATAAAATTTCTGATAAACTTGGTGGCATTGCAACAAAATTTGAAAGTCATTTCTGAATTCAGTTGCATAGTGTATGATTTAGAATTTCTTGAGGAAATTGAGGAAAGATGGAGCACATGGATTGAGAAGAATAATATGAACAATAATAAGTGGTTAGCTTCAATTTTTAGCATTAAAGAGAAATTGGTACCAATTTATATGTGTAACCATGCCGACGACAGCCTCGTGCTTGGTGCGAAAGGCCAAATGCACGAGGACCAGCAAAGTCATGGCAAAAATGGAAAAAACAATGATAAAAATGCGGGAGTCGCCACCTAGTCTACTTAAAAATGGGAGACGAGGAAAACCGTTTTAAAACATTAAAGCTATGCAATAAAACCAATGGAAAAAGTTAATCATGAACTAGAAAAATAGACAAAGATCCCTGTTACGCACGAGAAAGGTATTAAGTACCCTCGTGCGCCCAAAAAAATCGGTCTTTCATGGGTTTCTCATTTACTTATATGAAATGTTGGCTTTTCCGCTTGTTTCTGTATGCCCAAAGGCGATATGCAATGCGACGTTATATGTAAGTAGTGTCTTATGCTAAACATGGGTGGAGGGACTGTAGGATGTGTCCTAATGCTCTGAAAGGTCACCCAAGTTATGGATCAAATACCGATGCAAAAATATTGTACGGATATAACCACAGATCCAACAATATCGAGTGGTTAACGTCCTCGCTTTGCTATATGCAAAACCTAAGCTACCATGCACAAATATGGATGAAAACAGATTGGAGTCATCCTGATATATCCAAGAGGACACCCAAAGAAAACCAAAGGCAAAGCAAATCGGGAACCATGCTAAACACCATGCCATAAAGCCACTGTTGGTGCACTGAAAACAGGCAGGTGCACCTGTTTGGTGCGCCTATGTGGTGCGCCAGCAATTTGCGCTTTTGTGGTGCGCCACCTATGTGTGCCTATGTGGTGTGTCAGAAATGTGTGCCACTAAAGTGAGTCCTAGAAATTGCAAATCAGACAATAAACTAGACTAATGTGCCATGCGATATAAAATCTTGCAGATATGCATAAAACCATCTGAAAACGCATCATGGACATCTAAAACACCTAATCACATGTGAGTTCCCCTCTCTTCCACAAAGTCATAAAGGAAAGAGGAAACCCAAGACATGGGTCTTGTGCTCATGGGCAATAAGCCTCACACAAGACCACACAATCTACTCTGATAAAGGCTAATGAATCCCAGCTATGCTACTTGGGTCGGGATCATGGACTGATGCAAAAGAACTCTACACAAAGAGTCCTGGAAAGCCACCAGTTCACCATATCCAAGTGGCAAGCCAAACTTCACTAGATGCAAAACTAATGCAAAGAGTGTTATTACATGCTGAAATTATGCAAGCAAGAACATGATATATCAGAGATCAAATGCCAGAAAGATTAGGGTCCAAAAGAATAAAAAAGGCATGCAAATAATGATGCAAAATGGGCTGCTCGCACCCTGTGACGTGGCTGGTGCGCCAGTTATGTGCGCCAACCTGGTGCGCCAGGTTGGTGCGCTCCAGACACTCTGTTACAGACTGTGGTCTGATTTCAGAGTCTGGGCCGGCCAGATGTATGCAACTAATTGGGTTACTGTCTGTTCAAATCATTAACCTAGATGCCAGGGAACTAAATCATGTTAAATAAACGAGCATTAAAACACTCTTATCATTCTCTCCTTAGTCATGCATGTTCGTGAATTCACAAGGACTGCAGTTACTGATGATGGATTTTAGGATTCATGCAATGATTTGGTTGACTTAGGGAGCATGAGAAAATGATAAAGCATGCAAAGAGGATGCATCACAACTCATGTTCCATAGCTAGTGGTTACATAGGACTATGATTCATTACTAAAAAGAAAGATCACACAATGTAAAATCATCATGACAAAGAAATAATAAATACAGAAAGGAGCATCATGAACACCCAAAATAACAAAAGAATATCACTATATAGACATTATATCAGCCTAGTTGCAGGTTCTATCCAAAATATCATGTAAAATCCATTTGGAGATGAGTAAAGGAACTTACCTTACCTATGGTGTCTTTTCCTTGGATGGCTCAAGGTATCTCCTCCTTGTTGCTTTGGGCACAATTGGGAGTGCTCAGGGATGCAAAAAATGCTCTGAAGGTAGGGGTGCTGGTTGCTAAGAGTGGGTGAGTTGCCAAGAGAGAAAAAATGTTGCTTATGGATGGCCTTTTAATGAGAATGAGGAGGTAACTCCTTGGGATGCCAAAAGCCTCGAAACTTAACAGACTTGCGTAGATTCGTGGAGGAATGCTTGCAAAGGAAGGTTACAAGCACAGAAGATGGAAAACCAACAGCCAACACCTTGAAAAGTGACCTTGCTAGCTTAGTGCGCTAGCTTAGTGCGCCAACTTGGTGCGCCTGCTTGGTGCTCCATATTGGTGCTCCAGATTGGTGCTCCACACTAGCTGCTTGAATTATTAATCAGACCATAGGTTTGTTATAGGCTTAGGGTAACTAAGATGCCAGATAGAACTCAAAAGAGATTAGGCTTGTCATATCCAAAGCAACATCTTCTAGAGAGTTCACCTACGAACCGCCTCAAAATCGGGGTGTCTACAATATGACAGATTCATTCTCTACTGACATGACAACAACTCAACGAAGTGAAAGTTTGAATGCTTTCATTGAAAGTGTGGTATCTCATCATAGTTCTTTATTAGAGTTTGTAAATCGTTATAATGATTATTTAAAGAGGCAACATGAAGAAGAGAACATTTGTGATTTTGAGTAGAAACACAAAAATGCAAACTTGTGTAGTGGTATTGGAATGGAGAAACATATTCATAGTTTGTATACAAGAAGGATGCTCTTTTTTTTCCAAGAGGAATTGAACAAAAGCTTCATGTACAATGTATATCCTTCCCAAGGCAATGACCCACGTGCTGAGGTAAATTTTACATCTTGGTTTACATATTCTACATGTAGAATGTGTATTCTAGTTAGTGAATTACATTTACTGTTTATTTTAGTCAGATTAATTTTATGTTTCAGTATTTGCAGAATTAATGTTGTTACTGAGATTTCAATATCATGGGTTTATAGTGACTAAAATTGTTGTTGATTTCAGATTTTAGTAGCATGCATTATTTTCACTTCACTTGTTTGTTGTAATTCCTGTTTGGTTTTACGGAAAGGATACATTTATAGTATCACGGAAGGGTGATGATAACAATTGCAAACTTATTATTTCTGAAATAAACAGGACTAAGTCTAGATGCAGTTGTCGTATGCTTGAATTCAAAGGCTACTCATGCAAACATTTGATTGCTTTTCTTATATAGTTTAAAATTAATGTCTTACTTGAGAATATTATTTTGAAGAAGTGGTTCCATTTTGTTAAGGATAGTATTAAATTGGACATATACTTAAACAATAATAGTTTAAGTAAAGATTCTCAATACATGGAGATAATAAATTTGGAAAAACAAGTTACTAGTCGTGTTGTTCATGGACAGGAGTTTTATAACTATGTGAAGGAACACATGAAGCTGATAATAGAAGAGATGGATAAAATGTAGAATCCTACAATTAATGAAATAAGTGATTTGGTACATAATAAACTTAGAAAAAAGACAAAATGTCATTCAATTACTCGATCATTCTGTAATGATAATAGGCCTTCTAAGGAATTAACTATTTTACCTCCTTTACATGTAAAAACTAAAGGAAGTGGTAGAAGTTGTAGGCTGAAAAGTGGAGGTGTGCCACGTATTCAATCGGATCGAGAGAAACGTGCACAAGGAAGGTAATGCAAGACATGTGGAAAACACAATGTTAATCATAATTCTAGAAATTGTCCTGAGAAGAAAATAAGGTATAGTTTTTTAATATTGTATTTTATTATAGTCTTTTAATATTGCATTTTAATATAGTATTTTTTTAATTTGAATCTTTTGGAAATGTTGACTTTTTTTTTATAATGTTATGCAGCGTTGGTGATAAAGATCGAGGCACCAGCAAAGATTCAAGGAATGATAATAACAATTTGCAATATACTAATTAGTTTAATTTTTTTTATGAAAAACTATTTGATGTATTCCAATAGTTTATTCAACGGTTGTTTTGTTAGTTTGTTACTGTAAATTAACTTTTACAATTTTTAGTGACATTTAGGTATTTGATAATTTTTAGTTTGGCATTTTTTTTAATAGAGTTATTATACAATACTTAGAATGAATCTTAATTGACGAAACATCAGGTTATTCAGAATTTTTAATTGTTGTATTTATTGTTTAATTTGGTTTGTGTAATGATGAAGATTGGAATTAAATTTAATAATATTCAATTTTGCAATCAGACTAATTTAAGTAATTCTCTATATTTAGTAAATATTGATAAATATTATTTAAGTAATATTTGCTAATTAAATGAAAATACATAGTGTTATTTAGGATTTTTGATTGTTATACTTAAATGGTGAATTTTGGATTTCAAATCAGTAATATTTAATTCTGCAAATAGGTTCATTTAGAAGTATTTCTTTCATTTCTGTCATATTTGCCCTTGATAAAGTTTAAAGGATTGAAAGGGTTTCGTCAGTAAATAAGTAAAAAAACATTAATGCCACTTATTATATATTTCAGTAATTTTTTTTTAAGTAATTACTTATAGTGATATATGTAAGAGCAAATCTGGTTGCGATAAACTACACATACAAGCAATGGAATGAAAAAACATTTTGTTTGTTTACAGTGATATATGCAAATCTGGTTGCATATATGCATGCAATGGCGTAAAATTTGTAAGTAATTATTTATAGTAATATATGTAAGAGTAAATCTGGTTTACAGTGATTTGCTTTTACAGTAAAAAAACATTTTGTTTGTTTTGTTTTTTACTGAATTCTATATGTGCAATGGTGTGAATGGGGCTTTAATTTAGTAAATATTGATTAATTTGTTAGTTCTATCATTTACAAATTTTAGGTTTATTACACAATAAAGTTATAATTATAGTTCAGAAAATTTTAGTGATTGTGGAGTTGTTTATGATTTTATTTATTATATTTAAATGATTATATAATATGTTGTGCACTGAAGAATGTAATACACATTTTTGATAGTAATATCATAATTAGTAAAATGTCAGATTCAGTAAATATTGATAAAATTATTGATCTTATATAATACTTTCCAGTAATATATTAATTTCAATAAATACTGATATAATATGGAACACAATTTCCTTTTAATAATAGATTATACATTACTACAATAGAATATAAATCAATACATTCTAAGCCACTGTATCTAACATTAATTCTAGAAAGATTTAGAAAGTACATAAATAAGTTTTACAAAATTAGATAAAACAAAACATTTGTCATTGGCAAACATAGCAAACATTGTTTGATACAAAATATATGATTCAACTGCTAATATTAAAGTACTAAATAATAGTGTCCAAAATGTTTAATTCAGTATGTAAGTACCAAATAACGTTGAACTTAAATTGCTAACTATTATATCATTGTCATTGTAGTACTTGCAATCTTGTTTTTCTCAACAGTTTCACAGGCATCTCTGTTCGTAATCTAGGCATGTCTGATTGACTAAATGTAAATGGCTTCTTCAACGTTATGCATTCGCATGCTTTCAGCAAGAATATGCCGTAGTCTACGCTTTTTGGAACTTGCTGAGGGTATTCATAAACAAATGTAAGATACCAGTCATCAATGTCCATTATAGGATGCTTTGATCTCTGAAAGAAAACTTTCACCCACATAACCTAAGTATAGAGTAAATTATGATAATAGTTAGTGTAAAATAGAAAATACAAGTATATATGTTAGTTATGATATTTACAATAACATTGATTAGCTGATTGTTAAATGTAATAACATTCAATGAAGGAATACTTACCCATCGTTTCACGTCAGTGTTGTGTTTTTTTTCCCTTTTAATGAATTGTATGATTTAAAGATTTTGTTGGAGATGTCTACATCCAATAGATGCCTATGATTACCAGAGTGTAGTGGAAACAACCAAAGATCCACTTTACTCAGGTCTTCTTGGAGTACATTCATGTCTTTATTTACTTTTTTCCAATCCTTAAGGACAGTTGAGTAGGGGTCATTTATATGCATATCCTCACAGTAGTTTATGACGAAATCTTATTATATTCAATTATTTACTGCAAATATCAAAGATTTAAGTAATATTAACTGTTGTAATTTACTGAATTTAGTTATTTGCTAAACATCCTAAAAAGGCATTTACTGATTTTATTTATGAACTTACATGGATGTATGACATTGCAAATCTTGTAGCGTCTTTCAGTGATGGTGATATCATTATCCATTTGTCTATGATTTTACTTAGATAACAATTTATCACTTGAATAAATAGTCCATTAGTAATATGTCATTTTTAATTTTTTGGTAGAAGTCATAATATATGTATATGTACCGATCCTTGTATTGATTGCCCAAACAGTAGTTTCTTTATATCATTCCCTATAAGAGTGTCATCTCCAATGTCATAGTAGTTCTTCCCACTATTGAGATAAAAAACAGACATGTATACATATGTATCATTGTTATTAAATTATTTGTTTAATTATTGGAAAATATACATTCATTATTGTTTTTATGCATATTAAAGTAAAAATCAGTAGATATGCACTTACAATTTCTTCACATTGGAAACAAAGTATTCTACCAAGCTCGCATTATCATATTCTAAGTTTCCTTTGTGGCAATCTGTCATTTGTTTCCTAGTCTGCTATAAATAACAACATTAACAAGTTAGTAAATGATTTTTGGAGTTACAGTGATCTAAGTGTATATGTATAAAGTTTACCTTTTTTTCTTTAATGTAAGGTGGCTTTGAAGTTGTTGTCATTCTCTTGTTTTGTTTAACTCTATTGTACAGGAAACTGATGAATGTCATGTGTAACGTCTCACATTTTCCACAATAATCTAAAACAAATTAAATTATCGAAAAATTAAAACTAAACAAAAAATATCTAACTACCAGGAACCTGTGTGTGCGGCTAGGAGATTCCAGACTTTATGCACTACGTTAAACTTCAACATGCTTGCACCTGTAACCCAAAACCACAAGGAAAACGCATGAATGACAAAAGTCACCTAGTACGCATCCTAAGGAAAATTACGGAAAACAAAATTATAATTGATTTTCCTTTTAAATTCATTTCACATACCATTTTCTTAAAACCTCATAAATCAGGCCCACACCGGTCAAAACCACAATCGAAGCTTTATCAGCCCAAAATCACAAGCAAAGGCCCTCAATGGCCAAAACCACACACAGTGAGTCGGAAAGTCCGGCGTTAGGCAACCAAACTTTGGCAACAAGCAGTTCAACAAGGAACAACCACGACGTTCTGCACTGCCACGGTGTGCTACCTGTTGTAGACATCACGATTTTGCAGTCACTTGACAGCAGGCTCCTCTAAAAGATGCTCTGGTTGCAACCACCACCCTTAAACCCTAACTTCATCAGAACCCTAGACCCACACAAGCCCACACTAACTTAATCCAAGCAAAAACCATAAATTAAAACCAAAATTATACAAAACCCACTTAAATCAACTTAAAAACATTTGAAATCCTAATTAATTAAGTAAAACCCTAATTAAAATCAAAATCAAGCAAAATCCACTTAAAAACATTTAAAATCCAAATTAATCAAGTGAAAATCATAATTAAAATAAAATCAAGCAAAATCCACTTAAAAACATTTAAAATCCAAATTAATCAAGTGAAAACCCTAATTAAAATCAAACCAAATAAAATCCATTTTAAACCACTTTAATCCATTTAATTTCAAGGAAAACCTAAATTAAACTAAAAAACCCGAAAAAAACCCTAAAGTCATTTAATTAAGTGAAAAAAACCCTAATTTGAACCCAAAACTTTAATTAAAATCCAAAAAACACAAATTTCAACTCAAAATTCTAAAAACTCTAATTTAAACCCAAAACTTTAATTAAAATCCAAAAAACCCTAATTCAAACTCAAGATTTTAATTAAAATCCAAAAAACCCTAATTAAATTAAAACCATGTTTAAAATCTAAAAAATTAAATTAAAACCCAAAATTCCAATTAAAACCCAAAAGCTTTAATTAAAACGCAAAACCTTAATTTAAACTAAAAACTCTAATTAAAATCCAAAAAACCTAAAAACCTCTAAAATAATTAAAATCTTGAAAATCCTAATTTAAAACTAATTAATTAAGTCACAAAAACCTAAAATGATTAAAACCTAAAAACCCTAAATCATTTAATTAATCCCAAAAGAAACTAACTTAAAATCTCATAATTAAATTCAAACTCTTAAAAACCTTAATTTAAAAATAAATAAACTTCAAAATCAAAAAATCAAAATTTAATTAAAATCACCAAAACAAAATCAAAAACTTAAAACAAAACAAAATACTAAAACAAAATCCTAAAAACCTAAAACAACAAAAAACCAAAAACAAAAAAAAACAAAACTAAAAGCCCAAAAGGTTTGGCCCGTTAAGCCCATGCATTCATTACATCTTTCTCAAGAAAAAAACTTAGGAAATGAAAAATAAAGGAATAGTGCTTCTTCCTCCCTACACCATCCTCCTGTTCCCCTCCATTTGCCACGTTCTGGCCAACCGCCTTCCACGACCCACGATTCCTTACTCGTTCCACCTCCCTTTTAACTTGGAGAAACCACCAATTGAGGGGGGTCAAGAGACCAAATCTGGGACTGAACTGGAGAGAGAGGAGAGGAGAAACGAAAATAGATGTCACCGAAGAGAGGAGAACCACATTCCAAGCTTTCCAAGCCCCTGATCCAGAGAGACCCATTGATTCCCCACCATCAGAGCCTCTCCGTCAACTCACTTGCAACCCAAAAGCCTCACTGAAACACCGCCGGAGCATCAGCCCAAAGGAGCGCCGCCATCGAGCTTCGTCGGAGGACAACCAATCCGTCATCTCAGGTACTTCCACCCCTTTTTAGTTTCCAATTGAGCTCTGTTAGGCATACAGAGTCTCTTGTATCCTTAGATTGCATCCCAGCGGAGTACACAAACCCTGTGCACCGTCGTCCTTGCCTCTGATGGTGGGTTCACCACCACTGGTGAGGCCAGAGGCTTCCAGGTCCGAGGAAGGCCCTATGGGCCTCCCTTCCTTCTCCTCCCTCTTCCTCCCCTGAGCCACGTCGCTTGGAGAGGGACTTCCTGGCCTTCCTGTGGCCAGTCGACCGTCGCCGTCGTCGCTGCATCCATCACTAGAGTCGGAGACAGGCGGAGCGATCCACGTCGTTCCAACCCCTCCCCCAACATCCAGGAGCACTTCGTGGGCCCCCAGAGCTTTTCCAAACGTCACCCAGGCTCCTTCGCCGCTGTAGCCTCTCCCCGAAGTTGACGGAACGCCTCGTCGGAGCCTGTGACGGGGGAAGCACCCCACGCCGTTCCAGCTTCATCTGTGACGTTCCACAGCCCAGCCGTGCCTCCCCGGAGGTTCCCTGGTGCTCGCTGCGACAGCCCAGCCTCCACACAGCCTCCAGACGCCTCCGCAATCGTCTTCTTCGGCGACGACCGGCGCTCGCCGAAGCCCGAGGTGAAGGAGGCCTCTCAGGCCTCCCCAGTCGAGCCCACCACCACGGAGGAGCTCGCTGTGGCATCCCCTTGCTCCTCCGACCACCGCCGCTACCTTCCCGCCGTTGCGCCGCCGCTGGGTGCTGGCTGGAGTTCGCGTCGGAGAGGGATCGCTGGCGATCTGCTAGCGAACTTCGAAACAGATAGATTTAGGAATTTTTCTTTTAAGTTTTAATAATTACACATAAGACCTAATTATCATTACATATAGGTCCTTGGAATTTCTTTTAGGTCCTTTTTTCTTGCATCTAGGTCCTTTTCCCTTACATCTAGGTCCTTTCTTACATCGAGGTGCTTTTTATTACTTTTAGGTCCTTTTTTTTATTACTTTTAGGTTTTGTAGTTTTTTGTTTAAGCCCCTGAAACCTTTTAAAATAAGTTTTCTCTATGAATTTGCATTCTGGCACCTGAATGTTTTAAATATCACACTGGTAATCCTTAAAATTGAGTTTTTATCACATTTAAGTCCTGAACATTTGCATTTGGCCCTTGGAATCTTTTAAGATGAATTTTCTCTATGAAATTTTCATTCTGAGCCCTATAATATTTAAAAATCACACTGACTATTATTAAAATGGAATTTTCTTTACAGTTTGGTCCTGGTCTTTTGCTTTAAGCCCCTAGAACTTAAAAAAATGAGTTTTTCATGTGTATTTTGCATCCTAGATCTCAGGAAACTTCATAATTGCACTGACAACATAAAATCCCAATTTGTATCACATTCAGGTCCAAAAATTTGCATAAAAGTCCCTGGATTCACATCAAATCATTCCTGAACATGAAATTTACATTTTGACTCTTAGATTAATTTTAAATCCATTATTTAGGGTTTTAAATGTTTTCCTGCATATCTTGGAATATTTTTCACACATTTCATCTCATGTTTTTCATTTAATCACATATTCTATTCAAAAATCATGTTTTCATTGAGATTTGATCCTTAGCCTTACATTTTAGCCACATTTACACTCATGTGTGAATTTTGCACTTTAGACCTTAACCTTTCAGGAAATTATCCAAGTGCCACTCTTACATCCCTATGCCACATTGACATTGAACCCATCATTTGTATGTTAGAATAGGGATCATGAACATGTTTTTCATCCAGTTTCTCATTCCTCTCTGTGAATTTTGCATTTTGGCCCTTATATTTGTCCTTTATTGTATTTACATCATTTTGTTGATTTTCTCCTCCATGTTTCTTGCAAATAACATCTTATAAAAATTTGACACACATTTTAGGCCATGCATCACTCCCATACAAGCATTTATTACATCTGGCCGGGGAAATGACCAAATTGCCCCTATGCCTACAATTCATGAGCATGCATCTCAATCTTTGCACTCAGTCTTGCATAGTCCATGTCTAAGTCATTCTTTAGAGTTTTTGCACATTTAGGCACTTATCCATGCATTCCATATCCTTTTTCCTCACATTTGTATTTAGTGAGTCGACATCCCATGCCTTTTCTTTAGTGGATTTCTTTCTTTCATTTGTCTTCATAGTTTCTTATCCAATATCTTGATTTGCTTTAATCCTACATTTCAGACTTTTTGATTTGATTTGGATTTCATCGCCCGAGGGCGTAGATTAACAGGCCTGAGGGCCGACATTTGACCCCATCACGGATTATTTTTCCCCGTTTTGATTTTCATGACTTTTTCCATGATTCCGAGAACACAGGTTGACTCAACGTTTTATCCTTTTTACATCAACATGGTTTTCAGAGGCGTTCTTTACAAAAATATTGTCATTTCATGTGATTTCCTGCGATTTTGTCAATTCATGTAGATTTCACCGCACTTTTTGCACATCGTCTTACACATCCATCTAGTCTTGTCTTGGCACTAATATCAGCATGATTAGAACACAATCTAAGCATAGCAAACATTCATTTAGCCTCTAGGAAGCGAATTAAACTAGAAAGACCGAGTTTCTTGGACGTACGGGGGTGCCTAACACCTTCCCCGTGCCTAATAGGAATCCTTATCCATCCTCTGGTTAGTAGACATCTGGCCTTCACGTTTGCGTCTCATTCATTCACTTTTAGTGATTCGTTTGTGGTTTTCCTCGTCTTTCCCTTAAAAGACTAGGTGGCGACATCATTTCTTTCCTTTCCTCCCATCTCGCGCCTTAGCCATCTTGGCATGGCTATGACCTCCTCCCCTCTAACGCGACCTCGCGTCGGACAGCCCCCGGGCCGAGGGCACGCTCACACCTGTGTAGGAGCCAACTACCGTCCCACGATTCTCCCTCTCTAGAGAACCCTCACAAAGCCAACCCGTCTTGGGAAGGTTGTTATGTCTCTCAGGACGCTATCAACTACGGGGCACTTGTCCCACCTGCACTGGCCACCACAGGGTCCACTTCCTCACGGCGTCCTCCACACACTATGCTCAGGAGGGAGTGTCATACCTCCACATTCGACGATACCCAAGCCTCAGTGCTCACAGCAACAGCAGGAGTATCATTCCTTCCTTCATGTCACAAGACACCTCAACCAGCGGACCTCAACCCTAGCATTGAGACAACAATCAAGGAGTCTCATACCTCCAAGACCCGACGCCCCTCAGCCTCCGATATCTTGGCCCCCGACCTCAACCAGGGAGTCGCGTCCAACCACCTAAGAATGTCGTCACATTCCCTGGTCCTGACAACACGGTCTCACACTGTCTCGACCCACACATAGAAAACTAGGAAAACATTTTCCAAAATAGGCTAACTATTTCTTTGAAATTCACTTTCCAAAATCATTTTCATATATTTGAAAAT
Organism: Posidonia australis; assembly: GCA_024699735.1. Classification (NCBI taxonomy): domain Eukaryota; kingdom Viridiplantae; phylum Streptophyta; class Magnoliopsida; order Alismatales; family Posidoniaceae; genus Posidonia; species Posidonia australis. Next base: position 15,494 of record JAMKQA010247631.1, read on the forward strand.
TCTTCCAAAACCTCGGCAAAACGGCACATCAAGTGTCCCAAGGGACCACCACTGACGGTCCACAATCCCATCTTATAGGGACAATACAAACCAATCTGGAAAACCACTGCAATACAATATATTTTCCAAAAATTTAGGAAAACCGCCAAAAAAATGCCCTAGCAGACCCACGCATGTGGAGCGCGCGTCTAGCTAGTGCCCTTGCCACTTTCATCTGAACGGCAACAGAGCCTGGACCAAGGGCCAGAACTGCTGCCGAACCCGTACATGTGGCCCCCGTAATTGACCCGCGCCCCTAGTATTCTGTCAGAATTCAGGCTACCTGCAGTAGGGCACCCAAAAATCGCCTAAGGTGGGAGCTCCGATCGGACCACCCAAACAATCACCAAAAATCTCGAATAAAACATATGAGGTAGACCCTCGAGTTTACTCCAAAACCCAATAAAAAAAATTGAAATCCATTCACCATGGATAAAGATACAAAATCGCAAAGGCATAAAGGTCAAAATGACCCAAAACACACCAACCGCCATAAATTTCGCAATAAATTCTCAAAAATTCTAAAACATTAAATTTAACCTAGATTACATACATCCTAGGCATTTCTACCAATTTACATGATTTCTACACATTAAATTGGGGATATGTACATGAAATGAGCTTTAGCGACCCTCTGGCCAACCCCGGCCAACCCCAGCGACCCCGCATGTCCACTGCCACCCCACGACCTCAGGGATGTCGCCCCGGAGCCTCCCGCACCGCCACGAGCTGCCGCAAGCCACCGCCTCCCGTCTCCGACTCTCTGGCTCTCTCTGTCACCCATAGCCACCCGAGACCGGAAGGAGGAGTGAAGAAGAAGATGGAGAAGGAGTGGAGGGGGGGAAGAGGAGGAACGGAAGGGAGGGAAGATGGTTGGGGCTCCTGTGCGTCAGAGAGGACTCGCCCCATGCACGCGTTATATACACAAGGGAGGAGGTCGCCGTGCACCTGCCCACCAACCTCCGGCACGCACACACCAACCAATCTTCGGCCACCCTCTAGCCTCGTTGCACACAGCTCAATAGCCAGCTCTAAGGCACGAGCCAACAACTCCCCGCACCAAACACTCAACCACCAGCCGGTCCACAACGCAGGTCCCACGCAGATCCACACCCAGGCTCACAAGCACAGTGCTAGCCACGCACAGGGACACACCACAGAAGCTAGCCCACGAGGCTCAAGCCCAAAAGCACAAATTCACACAACAAGCCTCTGAACAGTAACACCCATCTAGAAATAAATTCATTAAAATGTAAATAATTATAAAATAAATTTTACGGGTGTTGCACGTCGTCACTGTCTTCTTCAACTTTCTTTTTTTCTTTTTCTAAAATCTCCACAGTTTGGTCCTAATCCATTACTTCATCCTTTTCTAACACATATGGTTGTATTGCTAAGCATTCTTCATATCCTATTAGCATGGAATCTTTCTCTGCATAATTTTGAAGGATTTCTACTTTTTTTTCCCAAATCTTTATTTCTTTGTAAAAGTTTTTCATTTTTCAACTTCAACTCATCATTTTCTTTGTTCTTTTTGCTCAATTGTTCATTCAATTTTTTCAATGTATTTTTTGTTCTTTAATTGAATCTTCAGCCAGCATATTTTTTGTTTCCAAATCTGAAATTTTTTGTTTCATTTCTTCAAGAATTTCATCATTTACAGAAGAATTTTTTGATGATTCCCCAATCTCGTAGTTCTCAAAAGGTGTGATTATAATATTACGTAGTATGAATCCATCTAATAATGATGTGACCTACAAGATAAACATCACATAGTAGATGAAAATGTAATCAACTTCCTATATATACAAAATGATTTTCAGATTGATAAATATGTCTTTGTAAGTGAATAAATTTCAGTATAACATATGAGTAATTTAAGTAAATTTTATTCTAGTGCAAGTGATATGTATAAATTATTTGTGCGAGTCTATTTAAATGACCTTTCTTTCTCTTTTGTTCATTTCTTTATTAAGGGCTTTTCAAAAGGTGTGTTGGAAATATACATTCCTGTGATTTTTCATACCCAAACCTGAAAAAAAAACAATAAATGTTAAATAATGTTGATAGAATAGCATTTATTCACAAAAAGGAATGTAATATATTTCATTCAATTCAGACTTACGCAAAGTGTCATTGTACATCCAGTGAGATAAATGAAAGTCCTCTTGCCTTGCTTTCTTCTTTTCACAACCTCAAAACATTTACTCATATTAGCAAATTTTTTTTTCCAAAATTGCTTCAGTCGAATTGTACTTTTCTACAGCAACTCCATCCTCGATATACCCAATCAAATTTGAGCTCAATGTGTATCCAGATTGTGGAAGCAACAATGTGCAAACAAGAGTAAAATCCAGAACTTGACTATATCACTTGTGTTGTTATTTTGTTCTTTAATAAGCTTGTGTAGGTTTTCTACAATATCATCCCTTTTAATTGTTATTTTTTCATTTCCAAAAATTCTCTTCTTGAATATGTTTCCTACTTCAATCTTCTCATTTTTTGCCTTTATCTCAAGTTCATTATTTGGAAATCCCAAAATTTGAACAATGTTTTCTGTGGTAAATTGAACGGCTACACCACCTTTTTTAAATGTCTCATCCCTAAATATGACATGTATAGATCATCTAGTAACTGGTTGTTGACATACATGTATGAAAAGTTAAGAAAATGATCAAAAGGTGTCCTTAGTATACATTCAACTTGTTCTTGGTTTAGTTTAAGGTCTTTTACTGGATTTCCATACCATTTAGGGAAACATCTATGTTGAACCCAACAATGTGCTGTAATCATAAAAATTAAGAAGTTTTCAATTCACTAAATAATGTAAAATTTATTTAGAAAAGTAAAGAATGTAAATTTAAACAATGTACTTACCATCAAGTTCTCCTGATTCTTTTCTTTTCCTTCCTCTTTGATGTGTAATCTTAGGTATTACTGATTCTAAAAGTAATATGTGTAACAAATAAATATAAGTATTAATTTTATAATTCAGTAATTACAAACAACATTAAGTTTTGTCATTTGCAATTACATACCTTCTGTTGCAATTTCCTTCTCCAATGTGTTCCTACTGGATGGTGTTTTTTATGTCAATCTCTTTAGTCTTAAAGATCTTTCTTGTTGAGATTGACTTCGTCCTTTTGTTTCTTACATATTTTTTCTTAATTAGCAAAATTTTTACATTACTCAGTTGATTAAGTAATTAAAAAAGATTGGTTAAAAAGTAATGTTTATCTTCCGTATTGTTTGATGTTTGTATTGAGTCTTGTGTCAATTGGAGACTGAATGTTGGTTTTATAATTGATACTATATATAAGAGAAGAGTCATGAAGGTACTAGCCCCTTTTTTTTTCAGTTTGTTTATTTTGTAGTTTTATTTCAATTATTACTAATTCAATAAAAGTTTATTATTTTACTGAAATTACTTTATTGTTCGTTTTACAGATCTAAGTAGGTTTATATTAATTACTTAGTTATATATTGAATAGTAATTAACTCATTTAACTTAGTAGATTATTATATCATTTGTTCATTGAAACTACATTTTAATTAAATTACTATTTCAATTAATTTGTTCTTATGTTTTTTCATGAGATTTAATATCAAATCATATGTGGATATAACAAGTAATATTTAAATAAAATTATTTTTTCAACATAACTTTTGTCAAAATTTTGATCAATTATTTACTGATATACTATTTTTTATGTTTTTACTAAATAAATATTTTTAAAAAACGACAGTTAAGAGATGGTATAGTAAAATACATGAAAACATAACAACCTTCGTTTTTCATGTATGTGTTATTTTCTTTATTTTTTCAAAACAAACAAGGGAAATACTAATCACCTTCTTGGAGTGTAGGAATACTTCTCAAACTGAGATTCGATCTTCTGGTTGTACGTGTGGGAGTTGCATCATTTCTTCCAACTATTGTCTCCATGTTTTCTCCATTATCTTGTTTTACCGTTTTGGAGAAATCGTTGACATGTTTAGACTTTCTTATGTTTAGTAACTACCTTGTAAAATATGAAAAAGAAGATAATCATTGATTTTTGGACTTTCTTATGTTTAGTAATGGCAACATCAGACAATACTTTATTATTTTTTTTTTGTTTCGATGCCATCACACTTCCTATTTGAGTACCTCTATATCGTTGGATGACAGATTAAGGTTGTAGACGTGAGGGAAATGAAGAAGGAAATGGAAGGGAAAGCAAGAAAGAGAATACGTTTGAGGAGTAGTTACCTTTTTTTTAACTCACGCATTGAAGTAGCCATATATCCTAGATTTGTGGGATTAGATGGATTATGTCAGTTTCCTTTGATTTATTTTTTTGTTGGTGGTGAATGGTCTAGATTGAGAGCTTTAATTAAGTTAAGTAGTGTACGACTCTACTAGATTACTACTATATATATATATATATGTATGTATATATATAAGCCACATCAGTTACATGAAGATGTAACATGACTATTGAATATTTATCTAACTATCAAAATCACTTATTTTGAAATAATATTAATAATAGTTTCTTTTAGAGGATTTTTTTTAATTTTTATTTAATTACATTTACGTATGATAGTTATTAAATTGAATAAAAAATAATTTTATTTTTCAATTTAATATTATTGAACTAAATAAAATTATATACTTGTATTTCAATTTTTATTCAATTTGGTATGTATGTGTGTGTGTATATATATATATATATATTTTACCAACATTGTTACAATCCAAAGTGACATTTGCACTTGGACTCAAGATTAAAAGCTATTTTTAAAGTGTTACATCTAGTTCTCAAAATCCATAAATCCTATCAAATTGACTTCACTGTGAATGCCAAACACAAATGTGTTTCTCACTCATGGTTCACTAAACCATATAGATGACTAATCCTACTTTTTCTGTTTTTTTATTTTTTTTGTTTTCTTTTTCTTTTCAAATAAGACAAAGAGAATAACTCACATGAACTAATCTAAAAGGTCTTTTCCTTGTTGATCTATATTAATAAAAGAGACAAGAATTACTTTTTCCAGTGACGTTCTTTTTCTAATGGAGAATGATTGGGATAGAAATCGGATTTGCTAAAAGATCACAAAGTCTCCAATCTCACAGTTGGTGTTGGAACGATGATTAATCGAAAAAGGAAAGAAAAGGAAAGGAAGGCAAAGGAAAGAGTGGTGTGAGAAACAAGTGATGGGATGTACACGAGACGATGCCAATTTCTTTTTAAAGAAGTGATTGATACGTTTAAATGGACGTCAGAGAATAAAAAAATAAAATAGACGTAAATGAAATTTTCATGTTTAATATAAAAATAATTTTAAAATAATTATACTATAAGAATTATTATTCTTTTTGATCGTGTAAAAATAGAATAAGTTAATTTTTATTTTAATTTATTATTCGATGGAAAAGATAAAATAAAACAATTTTATTAAATTATATTTTATTTAAAAATTAATATATATATATATATATATAATTTATATATACTTTAAATTATATATATATATATATTAATAATCAAGTTAATCACCATATTTTCTACTGGTTTAAACATTTATTCTAATATTTATTTTATTTTTCATCTAAATCAAAATATTATATATATCTATATTATTTATATATATATATTTTTATTTTTCATCTAAATCATATATATATATATATATTATTCGAATATTTATTTTATTTTTCATCTAAATCAAAATATTATATATATATATATATATATATTAAACAATCGTTTATAAATTAAACAATAATATTATTAAAATATTAATATTATTTTCAAATTATTTCTAATTTTCTTATTCAACATAGAGCTTTAATTCTCTCGCGAGAAAAAAGGGGCTCCACCCGACTCGCCTCTCCGCTGCACTTCCGCATCCTCCCCTCTTCCGCCGCATCCTTCTCCGGCGACATCGTCCCGTCCTCTCGGGCTCGTCGTCCCTTCGCTGGCCGTGTCCTCCCCTCTTCTGCCGCAGCGTCCTCCCCTCTCAGGCTCGTCGACCAAACGCCGAATCCTTCCTACTCCGCTGCGCGTCCTCTCCCTGTCCCTGTTCGAGGACCAGGAAGAAAGGCAAGCTGAAAAGCGATAGAGCGATCTCGGTGATGGCGATCGATAGCATCAATGTTGGAAAGGCCGCGGCGAGTGGAGAAGGAGAAGGTCAGGAGGTCACGACGACGATGATGATGGTGGTCGACAAAGTCGACGCCAATAACCACCAGAAGAAGAAGAAGCGGTGCCGCCACGAGCGTCAACAACGCAAAGACCACAGCGATGGTCGCCATCACGGGTCGACGGCTGTGTTTGTGCTGGTGGATTACCTCTTCCTCATGGTCTTCTTTGCCTTCCTTTGCTTCTTCCTTCTCCAGATCTGCCGCCGCGACTGATTTGATTGCCGGATCTGCTGCATGCTCTTCTTATCACCATTTTTGTAATCAATCCTGTCTGCTCTGTTTCATGAATTTATTTGATTTTACCAACAAGACTAAAAGGAATGACCAACCAACCGTGGATGCTTTCTCTGTTCTCTTTATTCTCTATTTTAATTTATTACATTACATACATACGTTCCTTGTGTTCTTTTTTCTTTTTTGAAATAACATTCCTCGTGCTCTAAAGGAGGTGATGTTTAACATTCGAAACACACACACACACACTCTCTATATATATATGTTAATTTTCTGATAGAGCCTGTCTCTACTTAAGATAAGTAGGGTACTGAATCTCTCACTGGATTTAAATCTTATGTATTTAATGGAAAAGTTGGTTATAGTAATTATCTTCTTATTTAATGAATTTTTTTTAAATTATTGTCGATAAAATGATAGTTACTATAATGAGGATTGATGGTTGAGATTTAATTTAAGGGTCCTACTTTTCTTAATGCAGGACCCTTCTTGATCATTGGTTAATCAAGCTCAACAGTTTGACCAATTCCACTCTATATTTTGATTGTATACTAAACACAGAATGAAATAAGACTATTTCATTTCATTCTAAATTCCATTCCAGTTTATTTTCATTCTAGTATACCAAACGTAGCATAATTTTTATCAGTTTAATCTTGTTGAATTTGGGTATTTGGTCTCTTTTTTCTTTTCATTTTTTGGTGTTTCTTTCATGTATTTTCTCTAAATATGATCAGGTTTGGATCTGAACCCTCATCCTCTTCCACATGGAGGAGGTGGAGGAAGTCACCATCGCACGTTCTCACGCTCAACTCTTTCTACTTCAACAAGACTGTGGTCAGGCACCTCTTGATTGTCATTCGGTTCTACATTCCTTGGTATCATGCTTACTTGCTTTGAAGTTTCACTTTTCATGTTCTTGTTTCACAACACTTGTTTGTTCAAGTAATGGAAACTGCTGGCATTTATTCTTCAGTAAGTGCTCACTGTCATTAACAAGTTTAGGAACATAACATAAACAAAGTAATAGAGAGAGATCCTACAACCAACGATGGTCATTGTTGTGGTGGTCTGATGCTCTGGATTGATATGATAACGCACACTCTGGATTCCGTAGTAATAAAAGTCATTTGTATGCTTCTTTATCCTTAGTTTTTTTTGTCTGATCAGAAGAATTCTACAAGGGATCAGAAATGAGCAACTCTATTGAAAAAGAAAAGCACTTTAAGTGGACCATCCAGTCCCCTCGTGGAATTGTGAGTATTGGTTGGCAGAATGTTTTTCTCATATTCTACAAATTTAAGGCCTTTGGAATTTTCTTATAGTAGCGTATCATTATACTAATTTTTACTATGGTCAATTTTCTTATAATACATTCTTAAATCTTGTATAACTACATGTTTTATTCATTATATTAAGAAATGGAGTGGATTGATTATCAATGAATTTATTACAATTTATGTTTATGCATCATATAAACTTTATGAAGGCAACAAATGTAGAATTGTTCTGACAAGAGGTGGTTAGAGACTAGGAAGAGGAATTAAAGAAAAGAGATGGTCGATTTACTAGATTTTGGTTGAGCTCAGAGAAACTCTTTGCTTCAATCTCATTTTCCTTTTGATTTGTTTGCCACTATTACACTTTTAAAACTATAGCATCTAGCTAAGTGATATATATTTTCTATGCTTTTTGATTGTTGAAATTATGTGTTCTATATTTGTCCAGATATTTTCTTGAGTTGGTTGGTTAGACTTATTAAGAAGTGGGTAGTCAACGTGCTAGCTTCAGGACCTTTGCCTGCTTTCTATCTCTTCTTAATTTTGTCTAGTTCTATTGTTACTTAGAAATATCTTAGGTTCTTGGTGAAGAAATCCTTTTTTTTTTGAACCCTCTCTTACCGTCATAATGATAAAAATATTGTTTTATCATAGAATATATTGTGGGTGTGGTGGTACTCATGTTGGCTATCCTTATTTTACAAAGTTATTCTGCTGCAAAGCTATTTGATTTGTTATCAATGTTTGATTGTGTCCCAGAGCCAACTTTTCTTGGATAGTGAGAAGTCCCTTCCCTATATTTAGGATCTGGTTCTCTTATTTTCATGTTTTTTAGGGCTTTAAGATAAAGTAAATGTAAAGCTACTTGCAAAGGATCTTTCTACTTTGTTAGTGCCAAAAGTAACTGAAGTTCACTCAGCAACCATTGCTTCTCCCGATTCCAGAATCAGAACCATTGTAGGTACATTGTTCATTGCATTTAGTATAACGATACTTCAGTCATTGTTTAGAAAGAAAATACAATGCTTTTCGTTTGTTTGTCTACACGAACAAAAATAAAGTTGGATTTATAATAACATAATTGCTTAATAGTTGGATCTATAAAAGTTTTGTGATACCCTATCCATTTTCATTCTTTTGTCGTTGGTTAAACTATTAGTACACATGAATTTGAATCAAAGGTCACAAAAAATGAAAGTGTTTTTTTACTTGGACAATGGATATGGTCTTTAATTTAGCATGAGAACTCAACTAGCTTGCGATACTCTTTCATTGATGTTGTGCTTGGTGTTTGTAGGAATTTAGCCAATTAGTAATTATTGCAATAAACCAAACTATTTCTTTTTTATGTTTACTTATTATATTTTTTCTGTTTACTTTTTACAACTACACCTACTCCCTTGCTATTTAGTTTTGGTTTGTTGTGTTCAAAGATGTGCTTGGTGTTTCTAGGGATTTAGACCCTCTGGGAGTGTTGGTGAAGAGCGCCAAAATGGAACTATTGATGTTACTCAAACAGAGAGGAGAGTGATCTTCATTTAGAAGATCCACAATCAGAAATCCATGAAGTAAACTTACAGCTTGACTGGGATGAGCTATTGTGTTTGGGAAATGTCTCTCATAATAAGCACGAAGATGGATTCTAGGCAGAGATGAGAACAGTCGCTTGGTGTTTTATATGCTGATGGTCTCTTTGACTTCACAGATCCTTGATGGTGATTGTCATTCCACCTATAGTCATACAAAACTTGCCTGGATGGATCCCATAGATATACAGGTGTTGTTTGTTCAATAAGTTGTGCTCTCTAGTGCTTACCTTGAGCATAAGTTACGCTCCGATCTTGAACTTCCTCATATTGAGCTGTAGAGAGAAATACCAAAACTACATTCTAATTGAGCAGCTCAGTATTGTTCATTGTGTCTTGAAGGCTATTGTTTAGTGTTCTTTGGACAAATCATTCTCTCATGATATCATGAGCTCAATATTAATGCCAGATTGGCTCTTCTCTTGTCTGGATGGAGAAATCTCTCATTCTCTGTTGTGTTTTTTGAGAACTCTTGCTCTGGGGGTCTTGGATTGTCTCTTCCGTTGAAGACTCGGGCCTTGTCGCGGTTCTCTGGTGACCTCCCTAATAAGGCTAGCTCCTCGGTGGCGATCGTTTCCTTAGATTGGTCACCGGACCAGGAGGTTTCTCTCTCTTATCTCCAACTCTTCTCCTCTCCTTCTGATCCAGTGGTTCCCACTGTGTCGTCGATCGGCGGGTTGTCGCCGGTGGGCGGTAGGAATGCTATTCCAAACGTCTCCTTGACGGAGACAGATGGGTTGTGGTCTGCATGCCCTGCCAGGCCCTCTGACTTCATAGAGTCTGCCTTGAGTTCCGTGTGGAACTACTCATCCTACAGAGTTCCAATAATCCCGCTGGACTATCATAAGTCCCTCTTTAATCAGGATTTATCTCCCGATTCTTTCTAGGGGAGCGACATTTCAAATTCCAACGGCGAGCCTTGTGTTAACCTCGACCCCGACTCGGTGTCATTTACTCCGCTCGAGTCTCGAGCCGAGGTAGATCATTCCCACTACGTTATGTCTCATGAGTGCTTTTCTGACAACTGGCATTTAAGGCGTCGCTCACTTGTCTCTCACGATGACTGTCAGTCGTTTCCGTGCGCAGTCTGCACGTCTTCCTCGACTCTCATTTCCAGTGACGGTTCTGGACTCATACCAACATGATTTTCTGACATTGGGATCTCCTCTGATATCCTGGATCCACTTACCCTCCCTCCCTCAGTTGGCTCTCGTTTCGCTCCCCTTGCTTTCCCTACTCCTGCCCAGAGGAACGAAGCGCCTCATCCCTTGGTAGCACCAGCGGAGTGGACCACGGTGAATCATCGGAAGCCCTGTCCCCCTCTGGTAACTTTCTGTTGTGTTTCTGGCCGCTGCTTTAGCTGTGGCCTTTTTGGCCACATCAAGAGCAACTGTAGATATTCGGGTCTGTGTTTTCGTTGTCTTTCTTCTACTCATTCTGTGGTTATATGTAAATTTTTTCAGAAAGAAAAACTGTCTGCTCCTCCGTCCCCCAACATGGTGGGCCTTTCCCCTCATTTCCCTACCATTATCCCTCCATCCAAAGCAACCTGTGATCTACTCCTCTCCCTCTCCTACTGCACTCTTGTATCTTCTCATTCTACTCAGCTGACCAAGGAGCTTCTCGAGCACCATATAGCTACCAACTGGCCCCTGGCATCCGGAGTCGAAGTCAAGGACTCGGCCCCCGGAAAATTTCTTCTTAGGTTTCCCTCCCCTAAGACAAAGATAGATACCCTGAACCTTTACGGATCCTCCTTGCAAACTCTTTCTGCCTCTTTCACTCATTGGACTCCTCAGTCTAATGCGGTATTCACCCTTAGGGAGGAGGGAGTATGGGTAAGACTAGAAGGTATTCCACACCACCTCTGGAATGTGGACATATTTAGGTGCATGGTAGCCGAGTTTGCCGAACTTCTGGAAGTGGACCTCACTGTCGAACGAGCAAAACAGCAAAGCTTTGCTCGTTGTCGGATTCTGTTGTATCATGGGAAAGATTTGCCTGATACTCGCTTCTATGCTTTTGGTCGTATAGTATATCCTATTAAGTTCAGACCTAGTTGGGATATCTGTGGTCCCTCCCCTCCCTCCTAGCATGCCCCTGTAGCCTGGCCCTCTCGACCCTCCCTCGTCATTCATCAGAAAGTTCCTCCTCCTAACAGGAAATCCTTCAAAGCAACCAAGGGCTGGCGTGGGAGTAGGTCTGGGAAAACCTCTAGACTGGGGATAAATGTCTGGACTAGGTCCTCCTCTCTTCCACAACTCAGTGATCCTTCCCCTGTCTCTACGGACATTCTCCCCACCCCTTCTGTCTCCAAAGGATGGTACAAAGCTTCCTCCTCTCCTCAAACTTCTGAAGGTTGGCATAAAGCTTCTCCCACTCCCCTGCTTCTGAAGGATGGTATAAAGCTTCTCCCTCCATATCATCCAAAATGGACTGCTCCCAGGGGTGCGACTCTCCGGCAACCCTCGACGAATCCAACTTTGTCCAAGCAGAGATTCGTTGCAGGAATATATCCATGGGAAAGTTCAAGAAATTAATGGCATTGTATGACTGTATGGAGAAGGAAGTCACGTCTGAAAAATCTACTGAACTGCACTCCTCCCATCCTGATACTCCGATACACGCCCCAGGTATCAGTGGAAATTCCACAGAATATACTGCTTGTAATTATATTTCTGCTAATTTTGACGCTTTGTCGTCTTCCCTTCATTCTGATATTGACTTATGTATGGCAAATATGCATGATAAGGACTTAGACCTCCTGATATGGGACTCCTACCAGTACTTTCAAGAATTTTGTGGGAAAATTGGTATCTCCCTTAGAACTAATGCAGAGGCACATAGTTTCTTTTCCCAAATTAGGCACGATCAAGGGAAACTTCCTATTTCCCTGAAGGATCTTAGTTGTTCTTGCGAGAGGGAACTTCCCTCTCGGTCTTCTAATATGTGTTCATGATTATTGCAGCATGGAATATTAGAGGATTAGGGTCTTGTTCTAAATCTCGCGCTGTACGCAATCTAGTCAGATCATAGAAATGTGATGTTCTTATTATCACAGAAACTAAGAAAGATTCTTATTCCCATGCCTCGCTTAGAGCTTTAGGGGGCAGGAAAATTACTTCATGGTCATATCTTACTTCCTTTGGTGCCTCAGGAGGCATTTTGATTGGCTGGGACGATAAAATGTTGAGTCTTAAGACACATCTGACGGGCCGTTATTGCCTTTCTTTACACTTTCTTTCACTCGAGGACAACTTCGAGTAGTGGCTCACAAGGGTTTATGGCCCCTGTGCATCTAGACTTAAGTCTGACTTTATTGAGGAATTGCACGGTCTCAGCCAAGTGGTCAGTGAAAACTGGGTCATAGGTGGAGATTTCAACTTGATTAGATATTCTCATGAGCATTCCTCTTGTCCTAGGATTTCTACACATATGTCAAGGTTTAATGATTTCATCAATGGAATGCATTTGGTGGACCTCTCTCCCATCAACTGTTTCTATACTTGGACTAACTTCCAGGCTGAACCCACGATGGTCAAACTTGACCGCTTCCTTTCCTTTGCTTCCTGGTCAGTTAAATACCCCAACTCATTCTGTTTTGGTAAGGCCAGAGTAGTTTTCGACCATGTCCCAATTATATTAAACACTGTTAGACAGAATTGGGGTTCGACCCCATTTAGGTTCTACAGATCCTGGCTTCTTTTTAATGAATGTCAATCTCTTATTCATGATTGTTGGCTGAATCGAGAGATCTATTTTACACATCTAATCCTCTGGCTGGATTCACCTATAGACTGAAATATTTAAAGCAAAGTCTAAAACGTTGGATTGGTCCAATTAGACTGAAAAGAGGTCAGATATTAAGCGACATTAAAACACGTATCCAAAACATTGATAGCCTTGCAGAGCACTCTATCCTCAATGAAGAGATACGGATAGAGAAACAAGCTTTGCGAGAACAGCACTTTGAACTTTTAAGAGGAAAAGAGCTTTTCTGGAAACAGAAATCTAGAATTTAATGGCTGAAAGAGGGAGATTCTAATTCTTCCTTCTTTCATAGTATGGTTAATTCACATAGACGGAATAATAGTATCTTCTCACTCACCATCAACTCCACTCAGATTACATCTCCTTTGGCTATCAGGGAGGAAATTGAAAAGCACTTCTATCATCAATTCAACTTTCAGGAAGGACCTAGTGTCTCTCTTAACTGGGACCGCCTGGCTCCCATTAAAATCCCCAATCCCGATTTACTTGAAGTACCGTTCTCGGAAGAAGAGATTAAGACAAATTTAACCATGCTTCCAGGGGACAAAAGCCCTGGTCCAGATGAGTTCCCTATGTTCTTCTTCCAACTGTTTTGGGATCTGATGAAAGATGATATAATGTAAATTTTTCATCATGTCTTCACAGCTAGTGAACCAGATACACTCTCCCCCTTAAATTAGACTTTCATTGTACTAATTCCCAAACGCTTTGGAGCTAATATGATTGTAGAATTTAGACCTATAAGTTTGGTGAATAGTATTTATAAGATCTTTACTAAAACACTGGCCTCTAGGCTCTCTCCTATTCTTAACAAGGTCATTGACAATATACAATGTGCCTTTCTATCTGGACGCTCAATTGAGGACTGTTTTCTTGTAGTTCAGGAAACTCTCCACTTCATAAAGTCCTCTAAGGTTTCTGGCTTCATTCTGAAGCTAGATTTTGAGAAGGCTTTTGATAATGTTAATTGGGAATTCTTACTAGACTCCCTGTAGGGGTTAGGCTTTGGGGGGAAATGGATATCTTGGATAAAGATGTGTATTTCCTCTGCAAAATTCTCCTTACTACTCACTGGTACATTCCATGGCTTTTTTGGAGCTACCAAAGGACTGAGACAGGGGGACCCTATCTCTCCCTTGCTCTTCATCATTGCTACTCATGTCTTGAATCGTATGTTACAACTAGCATTAAATCACAAGCTTATAGAAGGCATTCAATTCCCACATGGGGGTCCCTATGTGTTAAACATTCAATATGCGGATGATACCATTTTATTCCTAGCTGATGGTGTAGAGAATATTGTGAATATTAAACATATTCTTTGTTGTTTCCAATCTTGTTCAGGGCTTAAAATCAACTTCTCCAAATCATCCCTTACTGGGATAGGGGTAGCTCAAGACTCAATAGATTATGCGTGTAAATTACTCGGTTGCAAGTCTACTGAGCTGCCTATTACATATTTGGGTTTGCCCCTTCATTATAGGAGAGCCATGCGTAGAGACTGGTCTCCAGTAATTGAGAAGTTATCCACTAAATTATCTCATTGGAAAGCACATTTCCTTTCTCTTAGAGGCAGGCTGACACTGATTAACTTAGTCTTATCAGCCATTCCTACTTATTTTATGTCGGTACTCCACATGCCTAGGTAGTTAGAGAAAGATATTGACAGGATTAGGAACTACTTCCTCTGGAAGTCTGATCCTTCCGTCAGGAAAGGGGTGCATTTAGTTAAGTGGGGTTTACTTTGTAGACCTAAGCAGCAGTATGGCTGGGAGATTATTAATCTCAGGAATTTTAGTTTAGCTCTTAAAACTAAGCTTGTTTGGCAATTACTCTCTCATGATTGTCACGTTAAGTGGAAAGACTTAGTAAAAGCCAGATACATGCATTATCTTTGACCTGGGGCTATTTTAAATACCTCCACTAACTATTGCTTCCCTTTGTGGCTCTGCCTTAAAAATTGTTTTAATATTATTAATTATTTTTCATCTCACCTTCTACGTAATGGGGAAGATACCTTATTCTGGGAACACAACTGGTGGAATGAGAATAAATTAAAATACTTTTTCCCTGAACTTTATTCTATTAGTAGATGGAAAAAAGCCTCTGTCAAACAATTCTACGAGTTATTTGGAGTGGATTTTAATAAGTTGATTGATCTATCTAAAGTTCAACTAAGTCAGTGTTATACTTTGCAATCTCAACTTGATATGTTATCTCATATCATCCATTCTACTCCCCTGGGGGAGGAGAGGGACGTAATATCCTGGATGCCTACCTCTACTTTTAACTATACGGTTAAGTCCTGTTACAATATTTTGAATGATGATGGATTAAGATTCACTTTCTATGAGCAAATATGGCAGACTTGGGCTCCGCTTAAGGTTAAATTATTCTCTTGGCTTGTACTTCACAATAAGAATCTCACTAAAGAGAAGTTAGCCAAAAGAGGTTGGGCTGGATCTCTAATTTGTATTTTTTGTAACTTACATATTGAATCTAATAATCATTTATTCATGTTCTGTGATTATGTTTCCCAGATATGGCAATTTTTCATATATTCTCACTTATACCCTGGCTTTTATAGTCTGTATTACTTATTTCAGTATAAACCTGCTCTTAGATTTTATTTAAGTTATCGTGGATAGTATGTCTTGATTCATGTTATTCTCTGGGTAACCTGGAAAGAAAGAAATAGTAGAATTTTCCGTGGTTCTTCTAAGCCTTCTCATCTTATTATTTCGGATGTCATTGGACTAATGAGTCAATGGTTAGATTCTCTTTCATCAAGGTTTGAGAAGGAGGATTTGAGGAATTCATTATCTTCAATGAAAGTCGCATGGTCTGCGAATCAAACCTCCATTACTACTACAGATGCTTCCCACCCTTCTACTGATACCAACATGCAACAGACTGCTCCTGCTGCTGACATGGGACAGTAGTTTTATTTGTTTCCTTATAGAAAATAGAACTTGATTTGCCAGTCTTGCTGGATGGACTATAATTTAATGGCAAGAACATTGCTTTATCTTCTTTCTGTAATTTTGTATGTGAATTTTGGATTCCTGATTCCCTTGGATCTTTTTCCTTGGGATTGATTTCTAATACTACTTACCTTTACCAAAAAAAAATATTAATGCCAGATTCTATATGTAATCTAACGTACTTAGTGGATCTTGTCTGTAATGATGCCCCTTGGATGGATGAAAATAATCCTATTGTTAAGGTAATGTTTGGTAATGATAATTTTTCATAGTTTATAGGAAATAATTATTTATAGAAAAAAAGTTAAAATAAACACATAAAAAAAATCAATTTATTTAAAAACGTCAGTTTATTTTTCATGTGTAAAATTAATTAAAAATGTTGAAAATGAAAAGTTATGGAAGACAATTTTTTTAAAAAAATTAACTTTTCATTATAATCAGTTTAATTATAATTGTTATCAATTATAATCTAAGAATTTTTTACATCCATTTATTATTGTGATTATGATTACGATCACTTAGATGGTGACTGCGTAACAAAAATGGAAAAAGACAATGGTAACATTAACAAGCAATTTATAAACCATAAGCACTTGTGTTATAGAAAGTATTGAACATAAGAACGTAGAACTTGGAATATCTTCTTCCTTTTTTTGAAAGTCGAAAGAAGGTCTAATCAACCCCTTCCATTCATAAGCATTTCTTTGATACAATCATGACCATCCACGGTCCTCGAGAAGAAATAAACGTCGTACATCATCGATCATTGTGCCAAAACATGTGCACACTTGTTTTACTCCCTGGGAACAAATTCAAATCTGACATTCTAGAATTCGTCTTTCAGAGAAAGGTACTCAGCAACAATACCATTGATCTTCGAAGTAGGAAGGGTTGGGAGTGGGTGAGGGTTGTTGTATTATCTCCAAGGAGTCACTCTCGACGATAACTCTTATCCCACCCTGATATTGTCGCCAACATAACAGCTTGGAGAGTTGCCTTAGCTTCCCCCATAATTGCAGAACTTGGAGGTCCATTGGTACTTGAAGACAACACGTGAGTTCCTTTCCAGTCTTTGACAACAATGGTCGTTGAATAGACATCCTTCCTAATAGCAGCATCCACGTTCAATTTCAACCAGCCTTCTCTTTGGGGTTGCCAACCAGTCAAAACATCTTCATGTTACTTCATACACCTGCGATAGCCTCCTAGTGCCACCCTTCTTGCTGCCCCATTCTCCTGATTAGCATCAAGCTTTACATCCTCTAAAACCTGCTTCCAGACCTTACATAAAACATTCGCAACAACACAAAAAATTCTCCTGTCTTTCTTAGAAGTGGAATGTTGAGGATTAATCCATCCTGTTAGCCATTTATCATAGGAAGCAACTCAGTTCCAATCATATAGACAAGTAATGAAACAAGTGAAGATTTGATTAAAACTTCTCTTCTTGCATGTGAAAGGAATTTAGACTTCCAACCATTCAGCCTAGCTTTGGTCTTCATCTCCAGTTCCTCCCCACCTTTACTTGGCTAAATTCACTTCCTGATCGGACCAACTCACAGAAAGTGCTCAGGATAGCCTTAGTTACTTTAGCTTTGGCAATTGTAGCCTTTTCAAACACTAATAAGTCATCAATGTAGAGTAGATGTGAGATTGGAGGAGCACGTCTATTGGCCCTAAAACAATTTAGCAATTGCAACTGCAGTGCTTGACGGAACATGTAGGACAAGATTTCAATAACAAATACGAACAAACATGGTGATAATTGACATTCTTTTTTTTGTTAACGGTTGAGATAGATATTATTTCTTCGGCCTTAATGTCAGATAAGAAATAAAAAGGTCCACAAGTATTACATATCCATAGGCTCTATAGCCTCAAAAAAGCAAAATGGTATAGAAAGATCCAGATTTTCTATCAAACTGTTCAAAATGAATAAAAAATGGGACAAAAAAGTATTGTATCCAAAAAAGAATCTTTCTATATGGGCCTGCGCTTCTACTCAGTCCAGCATATCATCCTGGGCAGCCTCTCCTGATGGTGCAAGAGTAGGAAGAAAAGAAGGTGGTGCCTCAGGCTATGGAGTCAAAGCTGCAACAAACTGCAGCATATCGTCTTTCTCAAAACCTGTTACAGAATTATTCTCCCAAAATTGCATCAAACATAAGATATCAGAGATAACTTTATCAGCTGATTTACATTTATCACGGAAAATCCTACCATTTCTCTCCCTCCAAATCAACCAGAGAATGATCTGGAGAAGCAAAGACCACTCAGTAAAAGGCAAATAATGCTTAAGATCAGGGGTGGAGAGGAAAAGAGCTGGGACTGAACCCAGGGAATAATTGGGAATTCAAAAAGAATCTCCAAATTTTCCTAGCAAAAGCACAGTTAAGAAACAAATGGGTATTATTTACAATACTGACTGAGCAAAATATACATAATGGGAAACCGTTCCAATCCCTTTTCACTAAATTTTCTTTTGTTAAGTTCCTATTTTGAATAATTAACCAAGCAAATAACTTCACCTTTAATGGGGAATGACTTTTCCAAATACTTTGGAGGAAGACATTACGTAATCCTCCATCATTAAGTAAAGAATAGGCAGCTTTCACTGTAAAAGATCTAGTAGAAGTCCAATGAAATTCATCCTCTAAAGTATTGAGAGAAATGGGTTGCAAAATGTTCACAAGTCCTTCCAACTGAATTTGAAGCAAATTGTAGGCCTCACCATGGAAGGACAAAAACTGTTTATTGAAATCTCTGTAGAACAGGTGCAATGTTTGCTTAATTGATGCTTTTTTAAATCTAGCAATAGAATATAACTCAGGGAACAATAAAGAAAGTGGCTTGTCATTGTACCAAGATTGTCTCCAAAAGAGACACTTTTCTCCATTGACCACAGAGACCTTAGAGAAACAAGAATAACAATTGAATCCCTTTTTGACGTGCCTCCATAAAGGTGAGCAATAGGAGGAGACCTTATTTAAAATGGCCCCAGGTCCCTTGAGTAAATATTTAGCCTAAAGGAGAGATTTCCAAACAGGATTGCTATTACTAGAGAAATACTGCCAACTGAGTTTAGCTTTAAGGGCTGCACTAAAACTACTTAGGTTTTTAATCCCCCAACCATTTTCATTTTTGCTCCTGCAAATGTTGTGCCAACGAATAAGTTGAATGCCTTTGTTAGTAGAAGAGTTGGCATTCCACAAGAAATTGCTTCTTAATCTATCCAGTTTTTTCTCTACCTTCCTGGGCAAATGCAATACTGATAAAAAATATGTAGGTATGGCAGATAAGACCGCATTGACCAAAACTAACCTTCCCCCTAAAGATAACTGCCTGGCCTTCCAGGAAGAGAGTTTATTAGACACTTTCTCAATGACTGGAGCCCAACTAGTGCAGTTAGCTCTTTTGAAGTGCAAGGGCAGACCTAGATAAGTAATGGGGAGGTCATCTTTGACACAACCCAAAATCTCACAGGAGGTCAATAATTCTTCATAGGATACCCCCAAACCAGTTAGTGAAGATTTGGAGAAGTTAATTTTTAGCCCAGAAACACTTTGAAAACAGCAAAGAATCCTTTTAATATTAATAAGGTGTTCAGAATTAGCAGGCAAAAAAAGCAAAGTATCATCAGCATATTGTAAATTCAGGATAGAGGGACCCCCATGTGGAAAATCAATCCCAGAAATTAAATTGTTCCTTCTTGCATTCTGTAGCATGCCATTAAGGACATTGGAGGCAATTATAAATAACAAGGGGGATAAAGGGTCCCCCTGTCTTAAACCATTGGCTGCCCCAAAGAATCCTTTTGGGGTGCCATTGATTAGAACAGAGAATTTTGCAGAGGATATGCACATGTGAATCTAGGAGATCCATTTCTCCCCAAAACCCATACCAGCCAAGGAATCTAATAGGAATTCCCATTTAATATTGTCAAAAGCTTTCTCAAAATCAATTTTCAATATATACCCTTTGATTTTATGAGTATGCATATAATGTACTGTTTCTTGAGCCACCAAGAAACAATCCACAATGGATCTTCCAGGTAAGAAGGCATACTGAGAAGAATCCATAAGTTTGTGCAGCATAGGAGCCAATCTAACAGCCAAAGTTTTAGAAATGATTTTATATAGGCTGTTAACTAGGCTAATGGGCCTAAAATCCTTAATGCAATTAGCACCCAATCTTTTAGGAATGAGAACCATAACGGTCTGATTAATTGGGGCCAGGAAACTAGGATCATGTGCAGGGAAGAAGGAATGGAATATAGAGATAATATCATGCTTCAGCACCTCCCAGAACTGCTGAAAAAAGAACATTGGGAAGCCATCAGGGCCTGGAGATTTTTCTCCAGCCAAGTTGAAAACAGAGGATTTTATCTCTACTTCCTCAAAAGGCACCTCAAGCAGGTGAGGGGATGGAACAATATTAGCAATTAATGTGTCCCAACACAGAGTTAGTTGGGGCCAGGGGGCCTTATTGAATAGCCTTGTGAAATGCACCTCAATGGCTCTGCTAATCTCCCTGTGAGAGTAGCAAATATTGTTATCAATAGCTAATGATGTTAGTGCATTTATCCTTCTATGACCTTTGACCATGTTGTGAAAGAAATAAGTGTTAAGATCCCCCTCCTTAAACCACAAAATCCTAGACTTTTGCCTCCAATATAGCTCTTGTTCCTTAAGAAGATTCAAGTGTTCAAGTCTTAACTCCTTTTTCAAATTCAAGTTAATGGGGACATTGTTTTCATCTTGAATATCAAAATTCAAGACTTGAGCCTCAATAGCTCTAAGTCTGCTGGCTCTGAGCCCCTTTAAAGGTATAATCCATTGCTTGATGAAAACTTTTAGCTTCTTTAATTTAAAGCTAAACAGAGAGACTGGATTGCACAATGATAGGGGATAAGCATTATTTATCCAGAAATCCTTAATTTATGATTCAAATCCTACATATAAAAGCCAAGATTTGTAAAACCTAAAGGGATGGGGACCCCAATTAGGTGCCACTGTGTCAAGTAGAATTGGTATATGATCGAAATGATCCTAGCTCTACCAGAACACAGTGCATCTGGGAAATTGTCCAGCCAACCAGGAGAGATGAGGAAACGATCCAACTTTACCAAAGTTGGGTTCTCCTGGAAATTGGACCAAGTATAGGAGAAGTTATTAGGAGAGAGGTCTATAAGAGCCAATTGGTTAATGAATCCATTGAAGTTTTCCATATAACTGTTGATATTAATAGAAGAAGAATGCTCACTAGGAAACCTAATGAGGTTGAAATCACCACCCAAAATCCATGAATCATTGACATAGGTGCTGATATGGTGTAATTGATCCATAAATAAGGAGTTCAGACTATGTTCACTAGGGCCATACACCCCAGTGAGCCACCAGATGAATCCAGAGTCTATACTCTCAAAGTTATTGGTGAGACTGAAGCATGCAGGGGTACAACTAATAGCCTTAAACAGTGTATTATCCCAACCAATCAGGATGCCTCCTGAAGCCCCAAAAGATGGTGTT
>JAMKQA010247635.1:0-18197 GCA_024699735.1 Posidonia australis
TATTATAAATTTAGTTATTCTTTCCTTAGCATATTCTGTATTATATTTCCAATTAACTATACCAGTAGATCCTACTTGTATTTTTGATTATTTTAAATTTGTATTTTCATTTTTATTATGTTTGTTTATACATTTTTGTAAATGTCTAAATATGTGACCTACACCCCCTCCCCTAGGACATGTGTATGTGGTATTACAATAATTACAGTAACACCTAGTTTGATCTATAGGATCTAATGTAACATGCTCCCAAACCCAAGAAGTTTGTTTCCTAGGTTTTTTTGTGACTGTGGATTGTGAAGTATTTGGGGTATTTTGAAGATTATCTGACTCCATACTAGAGATATAATCATGGGTACCAATATTATCAAAATTTGCCATTTTAATATTAAAAATTTAAATAAAACCCTTAAACCACAAAAATCAAAACCCAAAAATGGAGGGATTAGAAGTAAAGAATTTGGAGGGATTAGAAGTAAAGAAAATTTGATGTTGCTGGCTCAACTACTGTTGCGTGGAGACTGGAGTCTGGAGAGCAGAAGACCGGACAGAATCTAAAGCCAAAGCAAAATCTTCACTTGAGAAGTTGAGAATTTTGTAGAGAAGATTTAAGCATTTTGTAGAGGAGAGTTGAGAGAGTTGTGGAAAAAATGAAATGTATAGAGGAATTTTTTATAGGTGAAAATTCGATATTTAAAAATAATAATAATAAAAATAAAAAAATGTGCACAACGGCTACTAGCCATTTTTTTTTTGTTTTTTTGCGGGCCGGCCCAGCCCGCTGTTTTTTTATTTTTTTTTTTAATTTTTTTTGTTTTTACTGTACACGGGCTGGCTCAGCCCGGGACTGTTTCGTGGGCCAAGCTGGACCTAGTCCGCGGACCTGGGCGTGCCTGCCAATTTGGCCAGACTCGGCCCACCACTGCTGTTTCCGGACTCGGGCTGGGCCGAGCGGGCCTGGACCGGTCCGGCCCGATTTCCATGTCCTAGATACAATGGATAAAGTTTGATCTTAAGCCAAATGCGGATATGGCGAAATTGGTGGACGCTGTGGACTTGATGGGATTGAGCTTTGGTATGATTTTGACTTTGTGTCAAAAGCAGGATTCCAAATAGTATTCGACATTTTTACACTGTCGTTTCAGCTTTCAACAATTGTTTTCACCAATAATATCGTGAAATCAATAGTCTGAAGAAACGGATCCTAAATCTAGTTTCTTTAATAGACATCATCAACCCATGTTCCTTTTTATTGATTGCTAATGATCTCAAAACCCATCCCCAGTTTAACCGCAAAACGCTTCTGACAAATAGGGATTGAGATCAGAAAGAACTACAACGTTAATCGTAAAATTACAACCTCACAGTGCACCAGCACGAAACAAATAAACCAAAGCTGGCATGGTGAAGGGTTGCAGTACGGCACCACAGTTCTGCCCTTCCCTCCCAACTGTCTACCTAAAGTTGGTGGTAGTATGTGTATGGCATGAGCAATGGACAATCAAGAAAGTGGGGTGCACATTACACATGGTGCTGTAGAAACAAATGCTGCCATGTTGGGTGGTACAATATATACTATATTTACCAGTTCATTAGAGAAAGAGAGAGAAGATAGAAAGGAAGGTTGGAGACAGCCAAGCACAGAGGTTTTCTTCAGAACCCACGTTCCTCTTCCTCCTACTGTTCCAGAGAAGAGAAAGAAGGAGGCCCTGGCATGTCCTTCTCTTCGGTCGTGGGAGCCACACTCGTATGTACAGCAGCTCTTTCTTGATTTGTATATCTTTTCTGGTCTGCACATTAGCACTCTTATGTACAGCTCTTTCTTAATTTGTATGCCTTTTTCTGGTTTGCACATCAACACTCGTATGCACAGCTCTTTCTTAATTTGTTTATCTTTTCTGGTCTGCACATCAGAGGATCATTTCCTCCTTTTCTCTCTTGTTTTTTTTTTTTTTTTTTTTTTGATACTCATGCCATATCATATCCTAGCATATTGTGGTTGCTGTTGCCATACCTCTGTTGATGATTCGTAATCAGAGTTGGGAAATTTAAAGGACAAATGGATTAATATCGCAATTGGGTTTTCTTCCTCCCCTTCTCCGGTCCTCTTCCTCTGGGGTGACATCTCACTTTCATGGCTCCACAACACCATTACCATCCAACTGTAGGAGGAGTCGGAGGAAATGTGGGTAATTGGCAGTTTGGGGACACGACACTCACAAAGATATTTGTGGGTGGATTGGCATGGGAGACGAGGAGGGATGCATTGAGACGCCATTTCGAGCAGTTTGGGGAGATACTAGAGGCTGTTGTTATCACCGACAAGTCCTCTGGCCGTTCCAAGGGATATGGATTTGTGGGTTCCGATTCAAACATTCATTTTCCCTCTGCTCTGCTCCGTTTCGGGACCTTATCTTCTTCTTCTTCTTCTTCTTAGGTGACGTTTAAGGATGCTGAATCGGCAGGAAGAGCTTGCGAGGATCCGGCTCCGATGATCGATGGAAGAAGGGCCAACTGCAACCTGGCATGTCTGGGCGCAGCAGGAATAAGAGCTCAGCCAGGAAATCCTACTCAGCAAGGTTGATTAACTTTTGTTGTTGTTGCTCTTCTTCTTCTTCGTTCGTCGTCGTCGTCGTCCATTCATTTATCTATGTCATAATTTCAATGTTTTAATTGCAATTTGCACGTCAACTTTGGAGCAAAAGACATTAATTAGGTACCTTCTTTTCTGTTACACAACGAATTAGCATGATATTGGGTTATTGCATGTCATATGCCAACATTTTGTTTTAAGTTCAAACCCAACTATTGACTGATCCCACATTTTGTGGGACCATCTCCCCAACGGTGCAAAGCAAAGCATGAGTAGGCTTGATATTTTAACAAAAGATTGGTTCTGGCTTTACCAGGATTTGGACGAGTCATCAGACCAATAATCGGATCTGGACCACACTCTGGTTTTAACCCTTCCTCCGCTGCCACAGGACTATACTACTCTCCTGCTCCGTGCGCCTATCATCCTTATTTTGGGTACACAAAAAACTGAATTTTCACATGAATACATCACATCGTTTTCAACAGATATATCAGTCCCTTTCGTTACCTCCCTTTTCAGGTATCCTGGAACATATCCTCAGGAAAACATGTATAATCCCTTGGTGAGTACACGATATATCGATTCTACTTAGGCTGCGTTTGGATGGAAACTTTTTTGTCTAAGCTTCTTTAAAATCAAGATTTTCGGAAACCAAACCCAAGGAAGTCTGCAATCTTGCTTTGTTGGGAAAGAAAATCGAGATTTTTGATTTCTTACTTTGATACATAGCATTTAGTTAAAATCTAGTAATCGTTAATTTAACTGTTGACCTTCTTCTTCTTCTTCTTATTCTTCTTCTTCTTCTTCTTCTTCTTATTATTCTTCTTCTTCTTCTTCTTCTTCTTTTGAGATAATAGTTGGATCATCATCTGCACTCTGCAATTTTACCACAATCATATTCATTAGAAATTGGTTTGCAACAGAACTATTACGGCATCGACGCAGCAGGAGGGCAACAGCCCCAGCTACACTTCTCGAACCCCTACACCACCACCACCACCACCACCACCACCGGCAGCTCCGCTTTCATCCACTACCCATACTATACTCAGTATGCACCGAGCGGCGGCACCATTGCCATCGGGGTGCAGTACCATCCAGTGCTGCAGCAATATCAATGCCTACAGCAGCGGCAACTCAACCTGCAGCAGTACTCCACTGGGTTCATATCTTCTCCTCCTGCATCAGATGCTGGACCGGCAACAACAACTACCACCGCCCGACCCAGCTCCCCTCCGGTGACTACGGCTGCGGAGCAAAGACCTCCGGCTTAGTGTCCTCATTGCGTACTAGCTGTGTTTTCCTTTACACAAGAAAGGAGGTTAAGGTCCTTTGCTTTAGAAAATTCCACTGTTCTTAGGTGAATCATTTCCTCATATTTGTTATTTCTGCTTCGTCAATCAATTAACATGCGTCCAGGAGTGGTGAAGTTGGCACTGCCACCACTTCTGGATGTTGGTAATGAGACGTGATCCCTTCATTTGCATTGTTTTTTGGGTCCACGGATCATTCGACATGTAGGTTTTTTTTCTCCCTTTGACATTGATTAATTATTTAATTATTATGCTATACATCTAACGTGGACAAATTATTTAGGATACATGTACATGGGTTGCACGATTTCAACTCTTCTCTTTGATTTTTTTTATTTATTCTTCGTTTCATCTTTATATCTTGTGTTGTATCAACATATTATAGATTTAACAATAGGGCTGATTGGTTGCAGTTAACAAACCTTGAAATTTCTCTACGATCTGCTATCATTATTGGCCATTTTGTTAATCTGTTACTATTCTATATATTGCAGCTATGCATTTCTTAGACTTAATTGCGTTGCTGGTCTGAAAAGATTGTAAGAATTATTCCATGAACTCCAGTCCTCGGCTTCTGAACTTTCTTGTCCGGTTAAATAGCAGGCAGTAGACTGTTCTCCTTCAGTTTAAGCCTTCACTATTAGGCCAGAAAGATGGACTCATACAAATTCTGACAAATCCAAGTGCCTGCCTTGTATGTTCTGTCTTACTAAGTTGAATAATACAATTAATATATGTAAGTTAGACGTAAAGGCCTAAAAAGGGGGCCAGTCGAACTGACCCGTGTAACGGTGAGCCCAATCGGGCCTTGGGCCGAATCAGGTCGGCCGAATTTAGCCGACAGTCGGGCTCAGGCTGAGCTTAGGAGTAAGGACTTGAGTGTAATTGACCCTTGTCCTTTGACTACATCGAGCCAAGCGAGTCAGGTCAGGCCTGACACTTTTAAATAAAATATTAAAAATAGTATGATGTAAGTAAATATTATTTAATTAACAAAATCATGATTTTATTAAATAATATACAATTAAAATTACATAAACAACTAAACAATGTATATAAAATTACAAAATAAAATATATAATTAACAAAACAAAGATTTTATTACACAATAAATCAGTAAAATTACGTAAACAATTACACAAAATATATAAAATACATAAAAAAAACTTAAATAGTGTCGACCTAGGTCCAATTCAACATTGGCTCATGGTAGGCTTGGGCCTAAGTATTGCATAGTATACATGGGTTGAGACCGCGACCAACAAACTAGGCTAGGCCAACCTAATCTTGTTTATACCTCTAGTTAAAAGCATGTTTGCATGCATATCCTTCTTATACCTTTATTTCACAAAATATCCTCCTTAGACCATTATTTATTAACATACCTTAACCAAAAACCTAGTGCATACATGCCCATGAGTTAGTTGTAGTTGGTATCTTACTATTAAAGCTTTTCTAGACAAAATTTTCCCTTCACTTCACTCATGGAGGAAGGAAAAAAGTGGTGGGGGATAAAGAAGGGGAGCGGAGGAGGAAAGTAGTCTCTTGAGAAGTAGGGAGCATTGATGAAGGAAATGAAGGAGCTAGGATGGGTTGAGGGGTTTTCTTAATAGGATGGGAGGAAGAAGGAGAACAGTGCATTAGGGTGAAAAGGAGGATAAAAGTGTTTAAATTTTTTTAATGGTTAAGCACTACAATAACTAACCTAGAGGTATATGTACATTAAGTTCTTGGTTATGGAAGGTATGAAGATAAAGTAATCTTATGAGCATCTTTTGTAAATCAAAGGTATAAAAAGGGTATATATGTAAAAAATCCTTTAAAAAACAATACATAAGTGTTGACATCAAGAAGTCAATATACACCCAGGAAGAATTGAGGCCCAACAAAATTTGACTCCATTGATACACTTCCATGAAAGAAGTCAACCCGTCAATCCAACTACATGAGAGAGCACTCCAACAAATTCCACTACATGCAAACAAAGTGGAATTATTTTAAAATGCAAATGGTATTGTCGATACATACTATACCAATTCATCGAACCACCAAGAAGATGGTAAGCACCTCCTCAAATTCCACTATATAAAGTGGAATTATTTTAAAAAATAGAAAGTATTGTTGAAATATACTACTCTTGGATATTTTGAGCTTTAAATTCAAGGATATTCAAATTTGAATTCAAGACAAACAACCTTTCTATAAATAAAGGCTCTCCTCCTTGGTGGAATCTATCCACAGAAGATCCATAAATGATTTACATCTACATAGAAGAGACCAACATCTAGAGACCTTTATCCCAAGAGAGAGGGAGAGAGAGAGAGAGAGAGAGGGAGAGAGAGAGAGAGAGAGAGAGATTACTTGAGGAATTTTCTAAACACTAAACCATTGCATCCGTTCACTCACATCTAAGCAAAAGTCAATAAGGAGAACAACACTCGACATAAAAGGTATCTCATTTCTCTCCTAGGATGGCCCTGCTATTGAGCGACATATATGCTTAAATCTCAAATATATATTGTCGATAATGCCATGTTCGGATCACATGTATGCTATATTTCCACCATACGTAATATCATATCATATATTATTTGACATTATATTCAATAATACAAATGACAGATGATTCATCTCTTTCTTACTACCTCTATACAAAACATGACATCATGTATTATTTAACAATATATTTAATAATACAAACCTATATCCATAATATATGATTCATGTACTTCATATTATCCCTATATTGAACATTATACAATGTATTATTCAATATTATATTTAATAATACAAATCTATGTGTTTGCCACATAATTATGTATACTTCTTCGATATTATATTCAAATACATATAAAAATCATGTATGATCATATTTGGTACTCATTCAACCCCAACGTTAGAGTGTTTTGCATTGTTCAGCATTGAACAAAGCCAAGCAACCGATCTTATACCATATATGTGTCATCCATTGTAGATCTCATGACATGACTAGCTTGGCCGATCACTCAAAGTGTTCCTAAGCCAATCACCTAAGGAGTAATACCTATTCTAACCTAGTTCTCTTTTGCTCAACCTTCAAAGCCGATTAACCAGGTTAGGTAACTAATCCATATCATATATCTTGGTCGTCTTTGCACTTAAATACATTCATTTTTACATGTTAATAGGAGATAGAATATGATATCATAAATCAAATTTATATTAACATTATATTCAATTTATTTTGATATTAATATAATTAAATCATGTTTGATCTCATAATTAGATTGATATTTTATTTTATTTTACACTTGAACATGTGTTTTATCGACATTATATTCGATAATATGTGTTTAATTTGATATTTTTTATGTTAACCACATGATAATTTTGACATTATATTTGAACATATAAAAATCATGTGATCTACCGCCTTTGGCTCACACGGACACGTGTCCTAAATAATGTTTGCTCGTCCCAAATGACACTCGCTGAACCAGATATGCTCAATTGAGCACTAATGGTCGTTCAGTTGTTTGCATCATTCGATCTAGTACTAGGCCAGACGACCAATCTCATATTAATACTTTAACCTCTACATTATATTAGAGTAAATACAAACACACATAAAAATGATATGTTAACCTTGACATTATATTCAAGCATGTATGTCTAACATTATATTCAAATACACTTAAAAAATATTTATTAACCTCAACATTATATTTGAGTATATATGTGTTGTTCGATCTTGAATTAGGCTAAGCGATCGATCTCATAAATACCTGTTAGTTTTGACATTATATTTAAACATGCATGAAAAATTATTAATCTTGATATTATACTCGAGCATATATGAATGTTGTTCGGCCTCGAACAGATCTGGATGAATGTCTTCATATTCATATGTTAGTTTTGACATTCTACTCAAGCACACATGTGTTGTTTGACCTTAAACGAGGCAGAGTGATTAGTCCCTCATCAATTTAACTTTATACTCGATCATACATATGTCGTTTAGCCTCAAATAAGGTTGGACAATTGTTCTCATCAACACAACAAATCTCGATATTATACTCATTTATACTTTGGCACTTCCAGAATTTCACAATCCCATTTTTTTTTTCTGAATTTGAGTCCCTCATTATTTTAGTAATGAATTTGTTGAAAATTTGGGAAGCAAATAAAATTGGATTTCAACACCAAAAGAAATGGCAAATTGGTTTGTCAAGATTGAAGAGGCCTATCGTAGAGACAATTTGGGAATTTATGATATTTGTTATTTTTTGTAAACATCTACCTCCAGCGACTTGAGGGTCAGTTTTAGTCATAGCGAGTAAATGCAAACTTCAGGAATATTCTATTTTTATCTATGCAAAGTTCATCTCTTTTGCTCTTCTTAAGGATTCATAAGAACATTTATCCTATTCTAACGTCTTACTTGGTGGCGTCCAAGCACCTTCAGTGGATTTTGAGTCTAATGTTTGTATTTCCCATCAAAGAAAAGGAATGGTGGAGAGAAAGAAGAAGGTTGGAGGGTTATCTCATCAAGGCTGGAGAAAGAAGTAGAGGATAAAGAACGTTTTGGGGTGAGAAAGAAGGATAAATTGTTCAAATCTTTTTTAATGTTGGAATACTAACGTAAGTCATTGAAACCGAAACCTCTTAGTTTTGTCGTAGCCGAAGGTCTACATCTCTCGTGCACTTCTTTATTGCTTCCTCCTACCCATGTAATTCTGCCCAAATCAAATCTCTTCTTGGTTAAGGAGGGTTTGAAAATAAATAGTCTCTTTCTTGGATGATACCAGATGGTATGATGTACAAAATAGTCTTGACATGATACCAGAAAGGAACGAGGACAGTTGGTATTATATTCTGACAAAAGATAAAATGGAGGATACCAGATATATAGTAGTGTTGATAGAAGGTGTTGAGATGGTGATAAATATGAACATAAGAAGCCTAATAGTTGAAAACCAATGACATACACATAAAGAATAAGGAGCAATCGGTCCCAAAGGTTTATTTAATTGAGCATTAATGAGAAGCCAACCTTTGTTTCCAACTGTAATGGAGATTTAGTGGCAGGCCAACACCTGCTGTAACTGTAAACCATGGATCCTCAAAGAAAGCCTTAAAGAAGCCTCAAAAGGAGCTATCAAAGGGGAAAATGATTGCATCGGGTGCTTAGATCTGAAGATCGAGGAATAAAACAATGTTGTCAAGGAATAAAAATAATTTCTTTGAAAGGTATTGATTTTGGAAGTGGAGATGCAGAGCAAGACAAAAAATCCCTGATTTCTGTTGTTTACTACTTTATCCTCCACTTCTCCTACAAAATCAAATTTTCCTCTATTGAATTACGCCATTATAACTATCTAGAAGGTAAAAATCACTGTAGACATTGCCAGAAGAAGAGGTACAATTCTTGAAAATCTCACGTAGAGATGCATGAGTGGACTATGTTAGCAATCTCAACACAAAAATGGTAGACGACAAGAAACAAAGTTGAAAACACACAATGACTGGAGTCGTCACATATTATATTAAAAACATGAGAGGACTAGAAAAACTATAGTAAAAACGAACAACATGAATACAAATTGAACGAACAACATCCAAATCAAACCAGCAAAGAGGGCATCAAGACAGAACAACAACTAAGCTAAAAAACCACCACAAATATCCCATAAATCATGGCACAAACAGAAACATTGGACAAGAACCTAATGGCAAGACACTCAAGCGTGAAGAAATAAAAGAACACCAAGTAATAACTCAAATGGCAAGGGAACTTCACTCAAGAAATTTGAATGATTCTCTACAACACAAACAACTACCCGCAGCAAAAATCAAAACAGGAGCATGGAATTCAAACTACCAAATCAAGAACCCAGGAAATCAAAGAAACAGTGCACTTGAGCTACACTATTTGCCTTAAAACCATCCAAACTGCTCAAATGTGAACATGGGATACCTTCTTTGGCATGTTTTTCTGTTCCTCTCTTGCTTCGGGAGTGAACTCTAATGATGTTTTGCAACGATAGTAGTTGTCACAAATCTAATAAATCACTTATTATTAGTTTTTTTTTATATGCATACTAAATTCAAATCCATAAACTAAAATTTTAATACTAGCAATTAAAGAAAAGTAACTACTCAAAATACCTGAATGTGATTGAATGACTCCTTTATATGTACTAACTAGTAATCTTCTAATCTACACCCACAATACATAGAAACAAAGAATATATGAGTGACCACTAAAAAATCATTTGGTACACATTCACCAAGAAAAATAAAATCAAAGCAAACATGATAGAACCTAATTCTGCAAAAATGACAAGAAAACTAAACCTCAATGCACTAGTGGAATGCATAGTCATGATGCACCACCATTACGTACGAAAATCCTACAGAAAAATCCTACTTGAAAAACCTCAACACTAAATAACATTGACATCCCAATATTATTGTCCTAGAAATTCATTGAAAACTTATGAAAACTCCACATATATCACAAATTGGATAAGAATATGCACATGAAATGTACACTAGATGAACTACAGAGTACCTTTCAGCAACCTGCCCCAAAACTCATCCAAAGAATGCATGTAATACTCTAAGACATGTATCTTAAGTAACTCAACTCAAAACAACCAAAAACCAAGTTCATTGTGCTTCCCAAATATTGAAGCTACAACGAGCACAGCATAAGAAAACATGACGCA
Source organism: Posidonia australis (assembly GCA_024699735.1). Lineage (NCBI taxonomy): Eukaryota > Viridiplantae > Streptophyta > Magnoliopsida > Alismatales > Posidoniaceae > Posidonia > Posidonia australis. The sequence continues at coordinate 10,620 of JAMKQA010247635.1, forward strand.
TCTTCACTACTAAAAATTCTAGAATTTGCGAGGATAGCTCACGAGGACATCGCAAGGACTTGTACTCGCAAATTATTAATGAAGAAATATTACGAGGTTTTAATCAGGAAATGTCTTCGCTAAAAATTTACAAGAACTTAACAAGAAAATGTCCTTGCTAAATCCTCGTAAAACTAAACTAAAATCTTTTACAAATGGGACTTTTCACCCTCTCCTCCATCCTTTCCCTCTTTTCTAATATTATTTTCTTACTCCTTCCCAAATCCTCCATGACCTCTTTGATGTGTTCGTTTTAATTAACCGCAAGTACACGACGTCCAATGTAGTACGTCAGTAAATACGAGTCTATCCCACAGAGAAAAGTATTTAAGAAACAAAGATTTATTGTCAATTATTACGAAGAAATGTGAGTGGGATGATGTTTAAAACTAAATCTAAAAGATCAAGAAACAAGCAAATTAATTAAATCTAGAGCTTCAAATCCATTTACATAGCATTGAGAATGCATGATCATGTTTATTCCCTTCCTCTCTATTGATCTAAATAACTTTATTTAATAATTTTTATCCACACAAGAATAAACTATATGCTAAAATATGCATCATAGAATATCAAGATTAGGAGTGAAAATACACAAACCAAGATGATATATGATGAAATCGAGATTATATACACAACCCCCAATTAAATCTTCCCTAAGTATAGACTAAAAAGATGAACTCAATGTTAGTTTATCAAAGTTTATCGATTCGACGAGTGATTTATGTAATGTACATCCAAACCACATACTCATTGCATGAAGTACATAGAGAAAGAGAAGACAACATGATCACACATCTCAATCTAAATAAACTTCATCTCTATCTTAGATCTAAAAAACTAGTTAAACATGATTACACAAAGCCTTAAATTAAAAGAAAAAGAAGAAGGAGAAATGGAAAACATAATGAAAGGAAAAAATAATTTTATTAAACAGAACCTAGTTACAATGCTGATCTTCTAGATCTCCCAATATACAGAAAGTCAAAGAGTTTGAAACCTAGATGAGAGCTCTCATAGATCTACACAAGAGGTCCTTTTATAGACTTACAAGGACTTACTTATGTTAGAGACAAATCCGAATACAAAATTTAATCTTGAATTTTGAATTCAAGATATTTACAAGTGAGAATTTTATCCAACGAAGATCGAGTCAAAAGTATTTGGTGCGGCCATCTAGAAGGCGTCAAATATGCATCTAAGCACTTGGGAGGTGTTCATGTTATCTAGGATTTTCTTTGACTTTTTCCACAGGTTAACTAATATTTTATCAGTATTTAGGTACATGGAAAATGTGTGTTTGACTTCCTAACGTAGTTCTAGAATTTTTCATACAAAAATATCTTCTTTTCTAGCACAATTATTCTTTTCTCCCTTATTTTTCGTAGATTCTTTCTAATTTCTCAAGTTCTGTAAAATTTGCACAAAACACCTCGAGTAATATTATTTAAATACAAAATAGACAAATAGAGGAATAAAATATGTATTAATTATGAGTTAATCAAACACACACATACTTATTTTTTGCCAGTTCTCGAGCAAAACTGACTTTAAAAAGAAGAAGAGAAAATTCTAACTCACTTTCACAAGAATCGCGGTTGCACTTAGCATGTGCAACAAGCCTTTAAACTCCTAGGTTATCCTAGTAAACGAGTGGTGTCGCTTGAGGGTTTGCAGTTGTAGACACCCCGATTTTGAGGTGACTCATTGATAAGACTCTAGATGTTGCTTTGGATGGGGCTGACCCTTGAACCAACCCTAAACCCATAGTAAGCCCGCAGCCCATTTAGAAAACCAGACTAATAGGGGAGAGCACTTAGCTAGCACACCTACCTGGCACACTTCCCTAACACACTTACTTAGCACACTTAGCTAGCACACTTACCTAGCACACTTTCCTAGCACACATAGGTGGCGCACATCGCCGACGTACATCCCTGGCGCACACCACTTCGCAGGCTGCGGGCTGCTGGCTTTCCACCTCCCATAGCTGTTACCTTTAGCAACGAATATGCCATGGAATCTTCCAGGCTTTTCGTCTGCGAGGCTCTCCCCATTCCCATGAGTTACCCATGAGAAAATCCTATATAAGGACATCCATAGGCAACCATTGGGAGAGGTTAGAAATCCGGAGCTGAAGTTAGAAATCCAGAATTCTGCAATTCTGCTCTGAGCTAGCTTCTTGCACGAGCTATACCCTTTGTCCAGCAGCATATATTCGTTTTCTAGAGCATTCCCTTGCATCCCAAAGCATCCTTGGTCCTTCCAAAGTAACAAGGATCTCTTTATCTCTGAAATTTCGAGAAGGAACATCTTGAGAGGTAGGCCTTCTACCTCTTCTTTCTTTTTAGCTATATTTTCAGAAACATGATAAAGCATGCTTAAAATACTACGTATAGACTGATTTATTCCATGTTTTATGAAGTTTTTATGATAAACATGCTTGTTCGCTATGCAAAATAATCTCCATGCTAGTCTTTGCTTTTGTTTCTAGCACAAAGCTTGCATGAGTTGTCTTCTGTTATCATTTCTTTGCACATAGCTTTGCCACGCACTCATATGTTTTTTCACATAGAAACATGCTTATGATCATCATTTACATGCATTCTGATTGCATTCATCCAGAACATGTCTATGCTTTGGCATTTTGCATGTTTTCATACATGAACTCATCAACTTGTTTTAATTCTAAATGCATGATTTACATGATGATTTTCGATCATGTGCATCCCCATCATGTTTTATGTTCTTAATAAAGGCATGAACCCATCTGCATTAGCACGAATCATCCTATATCTCTGCTGGGGCGGATTCCGGGTCAGATTGCAGTCTGATCCAGAATCCCTAGGGTGCACATCTTAGACGCACCAGTCCTGTGCACCACTCTGGCTCACCCAGCAGGCGCGCCAGACTGGCCAGAGATCAGATCACTTGCATTAGCATCTTCACTTGCATGGCTTTACCTGAGGTTTTAAGTTTGATTCTTTGTGATTGATTCTCTGATATGTCATGATGACACCTGCATGCTTTTCAGTTTTGATCAGATTGTTTTCCAACTTTTTTCTCTATCTTGATATTCAGCCCTTGCTAGAATCTGGTAGGCTGGTTGCACTTTACTCCTACGTGGAGAGCCTCGTGCATCAGCCCATGATCCAGTAGCATGGCTGGATCATGCATCCTTCATTTAGCATAAAATAGGTGGGGCTTGTGTGAGGCTATTGGCCTTTGAGCATGAGGTCCATGGATATTGCATATTGCATTGCTTTCATTCTAAAGGCATGATTTCTGAGCTTTTACAGAATGATTTTATACTGCATACCTCTTTAGAATGCGTTCCCTGATGTTTTGATCTTGCATAGTTTTCTGTTTTTTCCCCTCAGCATATCTTACTGGCCCACGTAGACGCACATAGGTGGCGCACCAGACTGGAGCACCAGTCTGGTGCACAAAACAGGCGCAGTGGCCTGTTTTCAGTAGTACACAGCATATTTTTCATATGTTTTGCTCGCTTTCTTGACCCGATTTGCTTCTGGGTTTTCCTTTGGTTTTCTTCCTCGATGCATTAGGAAGGCACACCTTTGTTTTCAGCAGTTTTCCTGCATTTTAGGTTGCATTTAGGCATATAGAAAGCAAGGATGAAAACTCGCTCGAGATATTAGATCTTCGATCTTATTGTGCAACATTATTGCATCGACACTTGACCCGGCATACGAGCGATATTTTTGAGCATTAGGACACACCCCTACACATCATGCACCTATACTTAGACACTACACGCATTTGCATGGCATGGCATATCGCCCTTGGGCGTACAGCAAAGGCTGCAAAGTCGACATTTCATAGCAAAAGAGAAATCAATAGAAGACCGATTTATCGGGCGTACGAGGGTGCCTAACACCTTCCTCGTACGTAACAGGGATCCTTACCCGCATTTCTGGTTTACGCAGCCCTTTTTTTATTTGTTCTGCATGATTTTTCATGTTTTATATGATTTTCCTCGCCTTCCATTTGAATAGACTAGGTGGCGACTCCTGTATTTTTGCATTATTTTATTTTTACCGTGGCTTTGTCGACTTTGGCACACATATTATTTGTTGCCATCCCCGACGGCATGGTTATAGTAGTGGATCTACCCACAAAATCCCAAAAGAAAAGAGGTCAAGGAATAAAGAAAGTGAAAAATAAAGAAAAGGAAAAATCTACAGAATCCACATTAATTTCACTAAGTTAACTTTTGTTGAGAACTCCCATCTTGTCATCATAGAGGCTCTATCCTATTTTTCACATCATCTTCTTAAAAATTTGCTCATGTGTACCTTGTGTTTGTGACGAAGACCTTACCATGGGTTTTTAAATCCAATCTTCCCACATTAGCAATTTTATTTCATTTCCTGGTGTCTTGCTTTCTTTGCTAGCCATTTAGCGAGCTTTATGTCAGTAGATCTCAAACCAAATGGCTTTAAGTCACCAAGTGTGAAGACACCTCTAAAGACTTAATCACTCGAGTAGCTAAGGTCTCAATGACAAGACTTCTTTTTTCTTTTTTCTTCTTTTTTTTTTGATCCTCCAATCACCTTTTTACGTGAATATGAATGCTTACTGAGACACAATACCCAGTTACTCAGTAATTATAGGATGTTATTATTCTCTTTTTTTTGCTTATTTTTTGTATTGTTAAGGTGTTCAGGCCTTCCTTTATTCCCCATAGCAAAGGATTAGAGTGATAGTGCATAATAAGGTACATACAAGTTATAGATATTTCAGATGATGCTATTTTTCGGATTTTGTCTCTACTCTTTGAATCATTGGATTCTCAATTACTCAGTCTTATATTTGAATTTCAACATTAGGCTACTTCTTCACTCCTAATTGATTAGACTAATGTGGATAGCTCCTAATAATTTTTTTTTCATTTTTCTGTTTTTTTTAAATCAACAAACGAAAAAGACACAAAGACTCTTTTTCTTTTCATTTTTCAATTTTTTTTTGTTTTTTTTTTTAAAGGGAAAAAATGAAAAAGTGAAAAGTCACCCAACAACTAAAAAATATATGAAAAAGTCATAGAGAAGACTCCCCCTACACCTAAACCATGCATTGTCCTCAATGTATGCAATGAATGATATAATCAATGAATTCACATAAAATTAGAACAATGATACCTGAATCGGGATGAAGTTCTTCTACGGTTAAAAAAGAAAAGAAAAATGTTATGCACAATTTATGCATATATACAACCTAAGACCCTAAACAACTCACATCCTTCTTCTCCCCGGTGGTCTTCGAGAGATGGACCTTCTTAAGTCCTCTAAGTCAGCTCTAGTCCGCCTTTGTTCCCTATGAATCCTTTGCAGTCTCTCTCAAACATAGTGGTTGAAGTTACTCTTAAAAGTATATGGAGGGTCATCAGTCTTCTTTGGAATTACTTGGACAGGACTAACCCAAGAGCTATCAGAGATGGGATAAATGATCCCATTGTCAAGACATTTCAATATGTCTTTCCTAACCACTTCCTTCATGATCGGATTTAACCGTCTTTGTGGGTCTCTCACAGGTTGGGCCTCATTAATCAAGTGAATCCTATGTTGACAAATAGTTGGGCTTATTCCCTTGATATTAGCCATGGTCCATCCTATGACATCCTTATTCTCACTCAGGACGATTAACAATGCCTCTTTTTGATCATGAGTTAAATTGGTTGTAATGATTATAGGAAGGGTTTGATCTTGCTCTAAATAAGCATACTTGAGGTGTTCAGGCAAAGGTTTAAGCTCTAATACTGGTGGTTCCTCAATAGATGGCTTAGGATTAGGTCTAGGCTCAGAAGTGATGGACTTTGGAGGAGGATTATACCTACTGTTGGTCCTACATTGGGTTAACTCATTGGATTCCTCTACCAACAATAATTCTTCTTTGAAAATATCTTCAAAACTTTGGTCAAAGTAGCCTAGATCAAAATCAATGTCATCCTCTATTAGGTCTTCTTCCTCTGAGAACTCTTCGATCATGTTAACCTCGAATGTCTCATCTAGTTCATTGATTGACTGCTTATCTAAATTGAAAATGTTGAGTGTAACAGTCAAATCTCCATAATTTAACCTCATCGAACCATTGCGACAATTGATTAAAGCATTGGTTGTAGCTAAGAAGGGTCGACCTAGGATAACTGGAATTTGGCCTTTAAGGTTGGTAAAGGGTTGGGTTTCTAAGATTACAAAATTTACAGGATACATAAAGTCACCAACCTTGATCAGAACATCTTCAACCATTCCTTTTGGCATCTTAATTGATTTATCAACTAACTACAATGTTACCTTAGTTGGTTTCAACTCGTCCAGCCCTAATTGCTCGTATACCTAGTATGGCAACAGATTGACACTAGCTTTAAGATCTAGCAAAGTCTTATCGATTTTTGTGTAACCTATGGTGCATGAAATCGTAGGACTTCCAAGGTTCTTATATTTCATAGGTGTAACCATGCCGATGACAGCCTCAGGACTTGGCGCGAAGGGCCAAATACACGAGGATCGGCAAAGTCACGGCAAAAATAAAATAAAAATGCAAATGCAGGAGTCGCCACCTAGTCTATTAAAATGAAAGACAAGGAAAACCATGTAAATCATGCAAATAAGCCAATGAAAAGTAGGTCATAAACCATAAATGGGTAAGGATCCCTGTTACGCACGAGGAAGGTATTAGGCACCCTCGTGCGCCCGATAATCGGTCTTTCTATAAGTTTCTCGTTTGCTTATGGAATGTTGGCTTTCTTAGCCTTTACTGTACGCTCGAGGGCGATATGCCATGTCATGCTAAATGAGTGGTGTCTTATACTAAAATAAGGGTACATGATGTGCAGGGATGTGTCCTAATGCTCAGAAGTATCGCTCATATATCGGGTCAAGTGTCGATGCAAAGATATTGCATAAATAAGATCAGGGATCTAAGTATTTTGAGCGATTTTTCATCCTTACTTTACTACATGCTATGTATGATCTAATATGCATAGAAATGGCTAAAAAAAGAAAAGGGTCTTCCTGGATATATCAAGGAAGAAAACCAAGGAAATTCCAGAAGCAAATCAAGTCAAGAAAGTATGCTAAAAACCATATGAAAACCTGTTGTGTGTTACTAAAAATAGGCTGATGCGCCTGTTAGGTGCGCCAGACTGGTGCTCCAGTCTGATGCGCCACCTATGTGCTCCTGTGTGGGCTAGAAAGATGTGTTGGGGAAAAGCAGAAATCCATGCAGTACAAAATCATATATAAATGCGCTCAGAAAATTATGCAATGTAAAACTCTTGAAAATGGAAAACATCCTTCAAAAATGAAAGGCATGCAAGTATGAGAAGCTCATGGATCTTGTGCTCAAGGACTAGTAGTCTCACACAAGGTCACCCTATTCATGCTAAATGAAAACATCAAGATTCAACCATGTCACTGGATCATGGGCTGATGCATAAGGCTCTCCACGTAGGAGTAAAGTGCAACCAGCCTACCAGATCTTAGCCATGGACTGAATGATCAAAGAGTAAAGCAACTGAAA
>JAMKQA010247638.1:0-32220 GCA_024699735.1 Posidonia australis
CCCAAGATTCATTCTGTGGGCTGTCCTGATTTTCCAGTCCTGTATTTCTATACATTTCATTCGGGATCTTCCAGTCCAGATTTTCCTTTATTTTTTTTAAAATAAAACTAATTCACTAGATTACTGTTGATACATGATACATGAGTTTAATAAAACTCAAAAAATTGGAAATTAAGATATGCTGTAACACATGAACTGGATTAAATGGTGGTGTATTTTAGATTTAATTTTTATAAAAACAATACCTTGTATGAGTATTGCTATCTGGTTATTGCTGTAATTGGTATGATTAACTTCACTGGTTTTGATTGGTGGTTGGAGCTAATGCTTCCATATTGTGACAGCATTTGAAAAAAAGAAGAGATTACAATTTGGAAGGAGGGTAGTTAAACATAATGGAGGTTGATCAGATAGCATCCAAATGCTTCATCTGGCAAGATGAAAATAATTTGCGCAATGATAATTTATACTGAAAAAGACGTTGAAAACTTCACACTGTACGCAAATTTTAGAGAAAAAGAAGCATCAAGAACGAAAATAAAACATTATGCCCTAATATATACTGAAATTGCCCAGTCAATGTGCAGAGTGATAAGCCAAAAGTGTTTGGATGAATAGGTTATATTTTTAGTTTTATGGCAGATGTAGTTGGAAACTAGGACCCAGCTCAAAGATGAGGTAGGATCAGAATTCAAGCATGCCAATCAGCACATCCAGCCCACATGACTAATCACCTTGTAAGCTTGGAAGCATCTTTAGGCAAGATAGACCACCTCTCCACGTACCTTGGTGCCTAGATATGAGCTACTCACAAAGTCAAAGGGTAACTCGAAGAAAGCCTATGACCCTATGGAGTTAATTTTTTGGATTTATGTTCAATGAAAGATATGGGAAAACCAATTAGACAATGTCACAGTAAAACCTTGTTACTAAAGCAATGCCTAATCTTCACTTGGTGATCTAGATGGTGATTAAGGGAAGGTGACAGATAAGCTTCATCTGGCTTGCTTGCGGCCATGGATTCTAGCATACCCAAGTTTGAGTGGGTAGGCCCACCACTGGATTTACACTGGTGGGGAGACCCTGTTGGATCTGCTCCCCTTTTTTTCCATGGCAGAACAGAACAGAACCTCTAAACCACCCCCACCACCCCCACCCCCCACCCCCCCCCCACACACACACAACAAATGATGAATGAAGTCCAGAGGCTGCTGGTTTTATGAATCCTATGACTCCCCATCATGTTGTCTTTCGGGTCTCATCTGCCTTGCTCTGTAGGTCTTGATGTGCCTCAAAATGGCTGTCTACTTTGTCATGAATTTGCCTCCCGTACTCCCAATACATCAAGTCAGTCTATAATGTGCCTCGAAATGGCTGTCTACTTTGTCTTGCAAATGCCTCCCAGACTCCTGGTACATTTGTCTAGTCAAATATGGAATAATTTATTTCTTCAGAAGACACCTAAGTGGCCAAGTCTTCTCAGTCTATAATGTCATTTGTATGGTGACCATCAAGTCAGTGATAATTTTCTCAAAATGTCCATTTGGATTCACAAGTATGGTCACAAACAGATGAGGAGATACACAAGATAATCATTAAATTATAGTGCTTAAAAAATGACTAAAGAACTATCCAAGGGATTTCTTTGGAGCCACAAAAAAATGCAGTCTAGTTACCATGAATATCCCAGCCTAGCAACAATGAGCATCAAATGTATAATTATCGATAGTTCATGTCTCAGACTTTAAAAAATAGTAACTGAATATCTTAATAAGACTTGAGTAGGATTCAGCCTTCAAAAGTAGTACATCATTGTTGGAGCAATGATGCTTTCAAGCATACCAGGGTGTTGTTCTTGTCTTCCAATCTGTAGTACAGAAGCAGGTTCCATCCAGTCATAAGCTTTCACATGCATAGATCCATAAAGAATCTTGCTTAATACAGTCATCCCAGGATGATCATGAAGTGGAATAACCGAAGAAGTGGGCAAGCAAAATATACCAATCTAGGACAAAGATAAGCTGCAAATAAGTGGCAGTTCAATTCCATTTCAATTTTCAGAACACAGGGAATGACTGAATAAATAGGGTTAATGTACCATCTGCAAGCAAGAAAACAGTTTACAAAACTGGTGCCAGGTTTATCACAAGAGGAAAAAAAAAATCTTACAGTAAATTTATCGTTTTCATATATGTGCAAGTATGATATTGGTTGAGCCCATTGAGCTGTCCTGATTGACTGATGGTTCTTGAGTAGACTTTCTCCAAAAAATCCATGTCCTCTGTCATCCTCCTCATTCTCATCTTTTAAACCAACATCTGCTGGTACAATTGTATCTGAATGACAGAAACGGCCTTAGCAAAAGTTCTTAATACCTTCAAAGAAAGGACATGTAGGGATGTATAGATAAACCAATTCACCTCACAAAATATAAGTTTTTTTCTAGAACAATATTCCTACAGAATATACATGCCAGTAACGGTAACTTCAGATTTGCTAAGAAACAGGGTTTTTTAATGAAAATAAAATTCTTTCCATATGTTCCCACCTAATATACCTCCAAATTTTATTTCGTAACAAACTAGAGCACCCTTACTGGCAGATAATTCTCTTTACAACAGATTATGAAATGGATATCTCAATATATATCTATATAAAAAGGAAAAGAGTAGCAATATGTGCACAATCTGATTCCTTTAACGATATTTGCCAAAACTAATAGAATGACAAGTGTGGGTTCACAGAAAGAATCACAAAGGAAATTGATATTTGCAAGAAAAAAGTCAGAACTCAGAAAACATAGCGTTGTTACATAGAGAAGCTGGCATAAGCAATGGCACGTAGAACCTGACGGAATCAAACGTGGAATAACATGTATACACATGTCAATTAAAGTCATAATATAAGATCCAAAAAAAACCATGAACAAACAATGTAAGCAACAGCATCAAAAATAGAGAAACAAAGTTAGAACTTATCTGATCAAGTCGTCCTTAATGACTTGCTTTAGAGAAAACAATGAACAAAGTTAGAGAAACAAAATAGAGAAAAACCATGAACAAACAACGTAAGCAACAGTATCAAAAATAGAGAACAAAGTTAGAACTTATCTGATCGAGTCGTCCTTAAGGACTTACTTTAGAGAAAACAATGACCTACAACTGATACATAGAATTTCCATGCTTTTCTTCCCAAGATAAAGCAATCACAGTAGACAAAGAACGTACCGAGTTCTCGTCTACATAGCGATCACACCTCAGTTGCCTTAGAATCAAATAACACACTAGATGGTGGAGAGGGATGTGTTATAGTTTCATCTCTGAGAAACACAAAATTATCGAAGAGAAGAGATGGAAAGAGAGAGTGCAAGATAGAAGAAGAAGAACAGAACCATCTCTCCTCTTGTACCATATATCCGTCTCCATAATTCTGACCCTTTCCATGCGTTGAAACATTTGTTGGAGGATGTTTTGATTGAATAGATCGTAATTAATTAAGGTAAAACCTTAATTAAACTTAATTAGCCATTGTAATTATGCAAAAAGTACCTAAAAACTGGAGACCATTTCCTCAAATTTGAAAGTCCAAAAGTCCGAAACCTATCCAGCTCAATGCACACCCATGTGTGGTCATCCATGTCTAGTCTAAGCTCTTATGAATAAGTGTTCTATAACTCCTTGGAAATAGGATCATCTAAGATTTTACCATTCTTTAATGTCGAGCTAAAGACCCACACTCATGCACAAAACTACCCTCCAAAATGTTCTCTCTCTCAGACTTACACTTTTGGACATGTTACTAGACATTTAATCCTTATTAACAAAGATAATGTAATAAACTTAACATGAGCATTATTTAATCAAGTATCATGGACCTAATTAAACCTAACTTAAAGCTAGATTAATTAAATGTTCAACAATCCCCTACAAAGTCTAAAGTATAAGGTCTTAATCTTTTAAATACCTTACTAGTTTGTGTTTCAACTTCATTTTTATAAATTAAGAATTTATTAAGAGTCCCATTTTTACTTTTCAGTAAATAAACATAATAGTATCTACTACAATTATTGATAAACGTGATAAAATATTTCTTATTATCCATAATTATCATACCATTAAATTCACAAACATTTGTATACACTAAATCAAGTATATCTAATTTTCTATCAACCACATAGAAAGATTTCCTAGGTTGTTTAGCCTGTACAAATATTTTACATTTATGTTTCCTATCAATGATAACCTTAGGAATAAAATTCAAATTCATCATTTTTTTTTGAGAATTAAAACTAACATGTCCTAAGCGTTTATACCAAATATCAAAAGATTCAATACTATAAATGACAGAATGAACATTATCATCATTCACACATATATTGTTAACATGTTCAACATGAAGTTTAAATAAATTTTCAACATCACACAAATAACCTTTTCCATAAAAAACATCAGTATTTAAACGTGAAACAACAACTTTATTACATTTCCAATCTAACCAAAAATCCTCTCTAACTAATACGAGACCACACAGGATGTTCCAACGTATCGTAGAAACATGTCTAACTTTGTGTGATGTTGAAGATCTATTTCAAAACCTTTGCAAAAGGAAACTTTAGTTCCACACGACCCTCGCCCTTCACATCTACAGTTATCATATGCCCAAGCATCACTGTCCTCCTACTGATTTTTACTTGGTTTATTACCAATTATCACATTGATCCAAGCGTTGCTCTCTACAGGTATCACAAGTTTCTGACTCCTGCGTTCTGCCTCCATCACTATGTCAATCATAAGATTATTAAGGGTCAAATTTCTCTTCTTGTGTTTGAGATCTAGACTAAAATCCTCTTAAAACTTTAGAAACTTCTCAATTATTAACATGACAATAAATTTTTCAGGAAACTTCATGTCAACCTCTTAAAGGCTATAATATAGGAACAAAAACTCATGAGTATGTTTAGTCATTGACTTGCCTTTAGCCATTTGAGACTTAAAAACAAAATACTTCTCTAGACCTTGATCTTTAGTATTATATTTCTAATCTAGAGCACCCGAGCCTTTACTGTTAAGGAGGAGGTACTGTATACAACAAACAACATGTTGGACAGTACTGATCGTATACAACAACGTGTTAGTTGATCTCTCTGCTTTCATTCACTAATTTGACACTTCAAAAACTTGAAAACAGAATACTTCTCTAAACCTTGGTCCTTAGTATTATATTTCTAATCCAGAGCACCCCAACCTTTACTGTTGAGGAGGAGGTACTGCATACAACAAACAACACGTTGGACAGTACTGATGGTATACAACAACGTGTTAGTTGATCTCTCTACTTTACTTTCATTCACTAATTCTCTATGCTTTTAGAATCAGAAGCATCTAGCTTAGTACAGTTAAACTCTATAAAGGATAGCAATCCTAACATAGTTAATCAGATCTACATACGTTATTTTGCCAACATTCGAAGTAAAGACTAGACAATTTCTCCAACATTTTGACCATATCTACCCTAGATCTAATCGAGACAATACTAGGCATGTTAAACAAGTATGTTTTTGCTAAGAACGATGGAATTAAATGTGAAACAATATGCATACACATATTAATTATATTGATTAACGTGCCAATTAAAATCATAATATAAAATCTAAGAAAAACCATGAACAAACAATGCAAGCAACAGTATCAAAAATAGAGAAACAAGATTAGAACTTATCTAATCGAGTTGTCTCAAAAGACTTTCTTAAAGAAAACAGTGACTCACAACTGATACACAAGGTTTTCATATCTCTCCTCCCAAGATAAAACAATCACAATAGATAGAAAACATATCAGATTCTCATCTATACGATAATCACACCTTAGTTGCCTCAAAATCAAATAGCACATCAATCAACAGAGAGGAATGCGTCATAGTTTCGTCTCTAGGGAACAGAGAATCGTCAGAGAGAATAGATAGAAGAGGAGAGTACAAGATAGGAAGAAGAAGAATAAAACCATCTCTCCACTCGCCTCATATATCCATCTCTACGATTCTAACCCTTTCCACGCGTTGAAACACCCGTTAGAGGCCATTTTGACCAAACAGATCATAATTAATTAAAGTAAGACCTTAATTAAAGTTAATTAAGGTAAAACCTTAATTAAGGTTTCCATTGTAATTTTATGAAAAAAGTACCCAAAGATCTAACACCATTCTCTCAAACTCGAAAGCCCCAAGTCCAAGCCCAACTTGAATCTCACGTGTATGTGTAATCATCTATGTCTAATCCAGGTTCTTGTGAATAATTGTTCAAGAACTCTTTAGAAATAGGATCATTTAAGATTTTACCATTCTCCAATGTGAGACTAAAGAATCACACTCACACACAAAACTACCCTCTAAAATATTTCCTCCAAAATATTCCTTTTTTTGAACTTACATGTTTGGACTTATTACTAGACTTTTAATCCTTATTAATAAAGGTAATGTAACGAACTTAACATGAACATTATTTAATCAAGTATCATGAACCTAATTAAGTTCAACTTAAACCTAATTAATTAAATGTTCAACAAAACCTACATGATTGGGAATACTTATGTCTTCTACTCAACTATCCCAAACTAGGAAGCATGGATACAGGCACAAACACAAAAATTACGTGTACAAGTACGAACACAGATACAATACAAGGTATTTTGTCAAAATGTAGGATACAGACATGACAAGGACATAGTAAATAAATAATTATACAAAAATTATTTGTAATATATATGTAGGCATTGTTATTTTTGTCCATTCAAATAGATATATTTAGTTGATGATATAAGAAAACAACATTTTAACATGCATAAAAAATTTAAAAACAACCATAGAAAACGATACAATCAACAAGTCTTAAGTATATAATTGTGTTCTATATCTATAATTAAAAAACTAAACACAATGTTCACTAAACAATAGCATAGATCATAGAAAAAAGAATTATGGGTCATGAATTATTAGGTAAATTGATTTTTGAAGATCCATTTAAGGGATCCAAATGGGAGAAGTGTCCTAGATAAGTCCTAAATGTGTCTTAGACGTGTCTAAAATAATAAAAACTATGGCTGTGTCCAAGACATGTCCATGTGTGTCCTAGTCATGTTGGTGTCCTAAAAGTGTCAGAAATGGGTACAGAGACCTTGTAGAAGTGTCTGTGCTACCTAGCTCCAACTTTAAGTGATCACCCTAAAACAACCCTTTAATATAAAATTTCCTTATAGCAGTATAAGACATTGGGACAACGAAAACCCTGCACTACCACATCAGGGTGTATTTTTTCACAATGTTTATTTGAAATCATAATGATCAAGATATTGAACAAAAACGAAAAGAATTTGGTATAAAAATCATCACTTCGTTTTTTAATGACAGTTTAGCACCTGAAGGGAATACTTGAAGTATAAAAGTATAAGAAATATATACTGGGGAAATCAGATAGGTAAAAATAACTATACGAGCACAACAACCACAAAGGAAACAAACACCACTATATGTATAAACCCACAATAAAGAAAATAGCCCCAAGGCCCAAGGGGCAACACCTAGAAGGGTACATTAGCAGCATTATAAATAACTTTGTTGCTTGTAAGGAGCTGTATCCAGATAAAAACACGATCTTTCCGTTAATTCGTAAAACAAAAATTGCAAAGTGATGAACAAAGTACATTCCTTCTAATAAATGCATCACTCAGAACTGAGCTAGAGGATGAGACAAGAAATAGGTAGTCGTCTAATCCTGTCAAAACGCAATATTTATCAAACAGGAAAAGGAACAGTCTACTATGGTACTAATAACTACTAATACACCACACCCAGAAGAGAGCTGAGCTTCCGAATGGCTTGGGGGGAGGCGACGGTTCCAGTGGAGGAGGAGGTGAAGGTGTTCTTGCAGAGCTCGTAGAGGGACTGGATTGGTGATACCTTTGCCATTGCCGCTCAGCTGCCGGGAGGAGGAGGTGTTGGATTTGTGGCTGAACCAGAACCGCTGAACCTCCAAAGTCCGAAGCTCTACTCCGGACCTCTGTTTTCACCTAATCCGGATCCTCTCATGATCCACCCGGTCATGTAGTTAACGGTATCTCTTTTCGAACCAAAAGGCCCAGGGCACGCATATCTGTTGGGCTGATATTAGCAAGTTAGAAGCAAAAGTGGATCGACTAAAAAGAAATTATTGTTATTATAAATATCACATTAACTAAAAAGGAAAAATAACAGCAATAATTGTTAGTACAATAGTAAAAAAAAAAAAAAAAAGGGTTATTAGAGGAGCAAATAGGCAAGAGGAATATGAAATATCAAATGGCATAAGCCCATACGAGTTATATTTCAGCAACCTCATGGATATGTCCAATAAACGCAAACCTCACTTGAGTAATTATCCTTCAGAAATTTTCGATTGTGGTCAGATTACAAATAGACCTGTCAATTAGGTCGTGTCGTGTACTTATCGTGTCAGACTTATCGTGTTATCGTGTCTATCATTTTTTTTACAAATATTTCTTGTATTGTGGAAAAATTATACTTGATTACTAATAATACAATAATTTTAAACATATATAAAATATTTTTGTATTCAATTTGATAATAATATACTTTATAATCTATTATTAATGTTAAACGTGTATTAACTAGATTCAATCAACTACATTCGTGTTAAATCAGATAATAATCGTGTTAAAATAAAATTATGTTTATTAACCATAAATCATATAAATATTTTAAAATAATAAAAAAAAATGTGCCGTGTCTATCGTTTCGTATACCAAACAACAGGCGACAAGGTAACAGGCAACTTTTATTTTTCCATGGGTTAACTTTCAACGGACACCAAACAAAAACAACAGGCGACAGTACGAGGTACAAAGAGCATAAAGCATTTGCGGTTGAGTCATCCGCGGGTGAGCGGAAAGGAGGACAGCGGCAGAGGCAGTCGTATATGTCGAGACTTGGCCTTGTTTGCTGCCATGTGTTTGCCTCCGCCGTTTGGTCTGCTCGAATCCCAGATTGAAGTTTAGATCACTCCATCCCATTTCCGATTTCTGCCTCCCTCTCTCTCTCTCTCCCCTCCTCCTCCACCACCGCCGCTGATGAGGGCGATTGTGATGCGACTGATCCGTCCTGGCTCCTCGTCTCTGCCGTAAGCGGCCAACTTCTCTCCAGTAATCCGTCTTTGTGATTTCTGTTTTTGTGATGGAGATAGAGAGAAAAGCCAATGTTTTTTTTTCTTTCTTTTGACTTGTGTAGTTCCTAATGGATTGTTGTTGGGTCTAGACTCTAGTTCAGGGTTTTGGAGATTCTACGCCATGTAATTGGATCATCTTCTGGCTGTGAGCTTGTCGATCATTCAAAACACGGTTGTATTAGGCCCAAAGCTGATCTTTAGAATTAGAATAAGTAGTATAAGTTGTCTAATCGGCGAGGCTTTGACAAGGTTGTTATGACAGAAGAGAGGAAAAGTTCGATTTGGCAGTTCCTAGACAGAGGGAATGAGAAGTCATGGGGTGCATTATTGAGGGTGGATGTTCTTGTGTACATCCTCCAATGACGAACGCACTAATGAACACAGACGTAAGTTATGTGTAAGCTCAAACATGTATAAACACAGTAATTAGTAAGCTAGATGTCAAGAAAGTCGGGGTGATGTGAAATTTCAAGCAATGTGATTATGTTGAATAAAGTGACTGATGAATCTTGGATTTTTTTTTTTTTCATTCATTTGTTGGCGATTTCGATGGTGCTGGCTTTGTGGATAAAAATAAGGAGGTTGATGCTAAACTACATGAACTGTCTCGCAATTGGTGATAGAGCAGGATGAGTTCAGCGGCTACAGCTTTAGAGGCCATAGCCTGATTCTTAGACCTTGGTACTGGAACAGGATGTAGTAGAGCAAAAGATGGAACTTTTTTTTTTTGGGAAATTTCCACCTTCTGATTTTCTTTGGAAAATCCACCTTTCTATTTTCCTTTTGAAATGCTTACATTACTATTACATCCCATAAACCCGGTTCTCCACTTAATAGGGTAGCATTTTTTCTCAAACTACAAAAAATTACATGGTTATGGTTGTACCTGAGTAAAAGTATAAATGAACTCTTGGGAAATTTTGACAGTTATACCCCCCACCATCTCATGGTGTGACCTTGACCCCTGTTTTGAGTGATAGCTAGTATTTAGAGTTTGTATTGATTTGGTACCACATTCTCAGCCTGCACTGCAGTACTGATGCAACAACAATATGATATTTGTAACAAGTGGTTGTGCTAGTTGGTTAATGGCCAATGGGGTTCCATATTTTCATAATCTTTGTCTTGCAACTACTACACAAAGCTTTGCTCAGCTACATAGGAGGTTTAGTCTTTCCTAAATTATCATTATCAATGTTTTGGCTAAAAGAAATCTAATGTTGTGAGTTTATTCTCCTACAGAACAATCACAGCATGTAGAAGTGGGAGATTATTGTCAACAGATTCTACTAAGGTGGAAGAACCATCCAAAGTTGAGGAAGCAGAGACTGTTAAAGCTCCACCACCTCCATCAGAGAAGGCATGTTTTCTGAATCTGAGTGTAATTCTATATTGTTCCAGTCCATCCATTTTTGCTTCACTTTTATCTCCCTTGGTTAAATTTTTGCTATGTTTCGTCCTATAAAATATGTTTGAATCTTTTTTTTCTCATTTCTCTAGGTGCTTGTGCTGGGAGGAAATGGATTTGTTGGTTCACATGTTTGTAAAGAGGCTTTAGATCAGGGGTTATCTGTCTCTAGTATTAACAGGTTAATTTTGATATTTGTTGTGGTTATAGTATTGCTATCTTGATAAGGCTATTTCTTTGATTGATGTAATTGAATAACAATGTAATTCATATTATGTAATTGAATTACAACAAAATTATGATAATAACTATTTTTTCCTCAAATTGTCATAACTGTGTTTAGATTGTTTGCATTGTATATGTATAAAAGGGAATTTTACAAAAGTATATAAAAAATAAAAAAATTATGGTGATAAAAATTTAAAACTAAAGTTTATGATCTGCTCATAGTATCATACATTGTGATTATGTCATATACACGAATGGGTTTATCCAATTTGTTGAAAAGCCTACTGTAGATGGTTGTTTATGGTTATGGCACCATGAGAGGGAGGGAGGGAGTGAGCCTGCCTTCCTGTCTCAGGCATTAGTCTCAAGCCAAATGCTTAGTGCAATAACCAAGTAGCACTGGATCTATCTTCCTGTCTTCTAACTAGAAGTCATTCCCTGCTTTTATGACATCGGCAACAAAGTATAGGTTCTAACCTACCAAAGTTTAGTGAAAGTTGACCCTGGTGGGGAATTTTTTGAATCATAATAGAACTTTTTTTGTTGAGGGAAGGATGGGATGATTCTCATTAATCAACTAAGCCTCATTCAAAGATGCTAATGTACAATATTTATGAAGAAATTTAAATGGATAATAAAACAATATTTATGAAGAAATTAAAATGGATAATAAAACAATATTTATGAAGAAATTAAAATGGATAATAAAAAGAAGATCTTACTCCACCAGATAACCAACTCAACTTTTCACGAGCCCTTTAGACATGCAAATAAGCTCATCTGCCATACAGCATTTATCATGAAAGATGATGCTATTCCTGAAGTGCCAGATATCCCAGCAAATACTTGTGGTTCTTTCTTTGTATCTTTCCTCTCTTCCTTTTCAAGACCTCTGTCAGGATGCTGGCTATCGAAAGAGAAAACATCATACATCCACTAACAAAACTTCACTGTCCTGGTTTCTTACCAAATATTTTTTTTGTGGATGCATCACAAATAAAAATGTGAAATTACAATGGATTTTTTTTTAGAAAAAAAAAGGGTGTTCCTTAAACTGTTATATAGGTGCTTGGTCTTTTTGTTTTCTGGTTTGGTCTTTGAAATGTTCCATGATGCAAAATTGTAGGACTCACTGATTCCTTGCTTTCAGGTCTGGAAGGCCCTCCATACAGGGCTCTTGGTTAAATAATGTTGTATGGCATCAAGGTTGGAGGATTGATCGCACTTACTTTTCATAATAATTTCTTCATGATCATGTATTTAATTTCACTGAAAATTATTTTGTTTCTTTCTCTGTAGGGGATCTTCTCCTGCCTGAATTATGGAAGGATGTTTTAAGTGGGGTGACTTCTGTGGTACGTAATTTCTTTCTTGTGGCTTTGAACTAATAATATTCACTTCTGAACGGAAGAATGGAATAAAGAACAATTCTAGAACTGTCACGGCAACTTTAGCTGGCTTTGGTTTGGTGTACATCAATCTCTTCAATCTTCTATTAAATCTATCAGATTGATGCTGTTTTTCATTTGTTTCTATGATTCTCTGTATCTTTTTAACTTCCATGATAAAAAAATAAGGCTTGGGATATCTTGTTGGCGCCACATTCCACCATCCTCAGGATATGATATCCACTGAACCACATTAATTACCATTAGAAACATCCTCATTTTAAGGTACAATTAAACACCAATTTTGAGTTAAAGTTCAATGTGCTAAGACTCAAATACATGCAATTAGTTGGTTTCTACAGTTAATGGTTATGTTATGTAAAGCATCCATGTGTGCAATGCGAAGTAAATCTCGTCAACCTAGAAGCTTTTTAGTTTCATGACATCTACATTAAGGAAAAAATGGTATCATATGTAATAAACGTTAAATGTTTTGGAAAAAAATAAGGACTTAAGATTTTGAAGCAAAGTAATGGAATCATTTAGCAAGTAAAATAAGATGTTATAATTAATTTCTTCTAGTAAGCATTATTTCTTGATTTTTTTGATATTTTTTCTTTTATCACAATTCTATATTTGCATTTTTTGTATTCAACAAATCTTCACTTGCATCCAATGATGGTCGGTGATCTTTTTGACATTAATTTAAAATCTTAACTGTTCCAGTTGCTTGTCTTGATGTATGATGTTATGGTACCCCTATTGCAATGTGCATTTTTCATCTTCTCATCTATATTTTTATCTGATTCAATTGTTTAGTCGTTTTTCTGAGGCCACACGTTCTTTGGACAACTTCCAAAAAGTCATTGGTAGGTAGCATGCTTAGATACTCTTTGTTGTATCCTTTTGCTTTCTTAGGCTTATCTTCATGATGAGCTGCTCCTCTTTGTATTTTCCTTTTAAGAGATTTTTAATAAAACTCTGATTTACTACTAAAAAAACATGATTCTGTGTCAAGGTTATGTCCTTGGTGGTTGCCAAGTAAAGCTCTACAATTTGTCTGAAGTTGATGTTTGGAATCAACTGTTATCTTAAATTACGCAACGAATAAGATCCAAAGCTTAAACCACTCTAATTTTGAAGGTTTCCTTTAAAAAAAGATCTCAAATTATGGGCAATTAGTTTCATAACAGCAGCTTATCCAATATCTCATTAAAAAAAACCTTATCACAGTTAGTCTGCTATCTAGTTATCTACTCTCATGCAACTTCTTAATTAGGTATCCATTGCATGATGCAAAATTTTAGATTACAGTTGTATTGATTAAGATTTTAACAGGTGAGGGTTGGGGTCTTTATTTTACATAAGATGTAATTTCATAGTTGTTTGGGCTTATATTATTAATTCAGTTACTGCTTAGTACCTTGGAATACAGTTTCTTCTAAAGGAGGACATGTCTTTATCTTTTACGCTGAAAACCCCAAACACTACTAATACACTAGAGTGATGTGCAATTTGCCAACATGTATTTTGCTTCAGAAAGTTCATTGTTCTACAGGGCTACAACTATATGTTACCTGTAGCAGGGCTTATTACTTTAAGTAGGCATGCAATGTTATATTTATCACATGCTATAATTGAGTTATACTCACACAGATATCATGTGTTGGAGGCTTCGGGTCAAATTCCCATATGTATAAAATCAACGGGACTGCAAACATCAATGCTATAAGAGCTGCTGCAGAGAAAGGTATCACCTGTTTAGTCAGAAAGTTTATGCAAAATCCAAATGTTGAAGGTGCATTTATCTAATTTATGTACAGTTTAGTTGACAACTGCAAAAAACTTTAAAAAAGTCTGCCACGCTAGAGTTCAAATTACAGTTGTAGGTCAGTTGGGGAGTCAGAAAACATGATGCTTTGTAGAAGTAGATCAGATGGGAACTTGAATTTCTAATTTTCTACAGGAATTGGGAATTCTTAAATCTGAATTAGAAATGAGAAATAAGAAATGACAAATGCTGCAAGAATTGGCTTTACAGGACAATTTTGATGGTGTTCACATCAACAGATAGTGAATTATATTAGTTTCTTTTTGTCCACATCAACATATACTTCTTACTTATAAAGAATTTGGATCCTTGCTAGTTCTAATTTTTCTATGTATCATCAACTTATACTTCTTAATTATGAGGAACTCGGATCCTTGCTAGTTCTATTGTTGCATATATCATCAACTTATACTTCTTGATTATAAAGAATTCGGATCCTTGCTAGTTCTCTACTGTTGCATGTATCCCTATAAAGCAGTAAAATTGATAGTGAGCTAAAGTTCAATGTGCTATGAACATGTTCAATCTATAGGTCCTATCAGAAGAAAATCAATATTTTCTCCTTAATAGACAGAAGTTGCATATTTTTTGGATCATAAAGATAAAGACAATGTATCAGTTTTATTTGATAAATAAGGGCAATACTACTTTGTAGAGCTGATTCCAAAGATTTTGAAGTTTAATGTTGTCACTGAATTAGGGGAGTGCAATGTTGCTATTTCTTGCATTTTGTTTTTAGTTCGGAATCTTCAGATATTGATTTGTGGTCCGACATAGTTCATCGGTCTATTGTTGGGTTTAATCATTAGTGAAAGTAGTTTATAGTTGGCAAATGTTATGTAGCATCTCATTTATATTTTTTTGTTCAATAATAATGGTATAGTTTCTTTATAGTTAGAACTTTATAGAAATTGAGACTCTATTAACTTAAGAATATTTGTAGATTATTTCTCAAGTAATTACAGGTATAAGTTAAAAATATGGCAACTCTCATATTATTTGTGTTTGAGGATGTAAAATCTGAGATAGTTCCATCTACTCGATCAGGTGTAAAAAGATTCGTATATATCTCGGCAGCCGATTTTGGTCTTGCAAATTATTTGCTGAAAGGGTATTATGAAGGGAAGGTATTGTAATTTTACCAAGTGATTTAGTTTTAATTAGAAAAGTAACCCATTTGCAATATACAATGAACTTTTGCATGTAATCCCATCTAGTTTCTCTTCTTCTGTTGACTGCATGGTACTGTTAAGACCTCACAGATTTTGTTTTTTCTTAGTAGTTATTATATTATACAAACATCTAAATTAGAAACCTCATGACTTTCATCTGATGATGTACAATGATAATATGAAATTATTTTAGGTTCCACTTTATAAAATGCTTGTATATCTGTTGAAAAAATAACTGAGTCCTGGATGATGACTTTATCCCACACACCGAGGAGGTTGTTTAACAGCTGCTGGTGGGTTGTGACATTCGCTTGCTAGTTGTGAAGTTGGAGGACAAACTTGGGGTCACCAGAAATTGTTATTTTTCTTGTTCAATTTTGACTCATGATGGGATCTGACGTGCGAGACCACACATGTCCCTGGCCTAATGGGAGTTGGGTCTGCCTGGCCCGTATTAGAGAGTTTTTTAATCTTCATGTTTATAAGTTCTCATTTTTCTTGCTATCAAAACATAGTAGGAGGGTGTTTCAAGGAAAGCAATTGGAAGCCCAAAGGTGGAAGAATTGGGTTTTTATGTTGGTTGTGGAATGGCCTTCCAATGGTGATAATTCTAGATCAAGACTGATGTATTACATCCTTGGTTGGAGGTGTTGGTTGGCCTTTGAGTTGTTGGAGGCCTATGTGTCTTTCCTGCTTGTTTCTTTCCTTATTCCTTCTTAGGAACATTGTTTTTGTCTTTTATCCATATTGTCTACCTTGTTGGTAGAACTCGTCTCTTTTTGGTTTTAGCTTTTGTATCTTTTTCACAGTTATAAATAAAATTCTCTTTCTGGCTGCTCAAAAAAAGAGAAGAAAAGGATCAGTTCTAGTAGACCAATAGCTAGGCGTTATGGTAAAGGATGCAGGATAACTTTATATTGCAATAATAGATGGTTGCCATGGCTTCACAAGATCTTGTTTCTTAAGCTTAATTGAGTTTTTTTCTTCTCAGGTTTCTTGGAATTAATCAAATTTCTTAGTAAAAGGATCATGTCTTACTCAAATTTCTTGGAATTAATCAGATTAAGATATTGAACAGTTTTAGTTATTGGTTTTTGTTTTCCTTTGATATTTTGAGTGTTCTCAAATTGCTGGATATTTGGATTTATATAATCTATTCCTGTAATTGTTTTTTTTTTGCAGAAAGCCACAGAAGCAGAGCTACTAGCAACATATCCATATGGAGGTTAGTCGTATAATACTTAATTAATCTCACAAAGACATAAAAAAAACTTAATTTCTGTTCATCCTATGTATTGCTGGATGATGTGTGATTCATTTTCTACATGCTACATTTACAAAACATACCGATCAGATTGCAAATCCCCTTAATAATCATATCGAACAGAGAAGTTTTTATTTTTCTAATATTTGTTTTTTGGACCAGAAATATAATGGCCTTTATCATCTTCAACCCTTTTATATAAGTTTAAGTTATTCTTAAATGGCTATGTAACAACATCAACTCCAAGATGAAAAAGAATTCCTTACTATTTACCATGGCAACACATAAGCAGCAGTACAAAATTCTGTCATGGAAATAGAAATAAGCAAACACCATTACCAAGATTGATTAGATATTTATGGCCTAAGACATTTTTAATAGAATCACGATTAATAAAAAAATCACTGTTATTTCATGATACATTAGATGCACTTTCTGGTTGACCACTAACTCACATATCATCGATCTTTCACAGGGGTGATTCATAGGCCAGGATCCATACTTTCTGGTTGACTAGAAACTCACAGATCATCAATCTTTTGCAGGGGTTATACTTAGGCCAGGATTTATACATGGAACTCGCCAAGTTGGGAGCCTGAAGATACCGTTAGGCCTTGTTGGCTCACCACTTGGAATGGTAAGCCACTAACCGCCTATATTTCATGAGCACATCTGTAACGTGGAGTGGTCATCTTCCGTTGTGTAAGGTTTGTGATGCAACTTGTTTTCCCATTTGATTTCGTTGAATCCCTGTGTGATGAATGCAGGTTCTCAAGCACGCAAAACCACTTACTCGGGTGCCTCTTGTGGGTCCACTCTTGGTGCCTCCTGTTGATGTAAAGTCGGTTGCCAAAGTTGCTGTTAGAGCTGCGACTGATCAAGTGTTCCCCCCTGGAGTAGTTGATGTCTATGGTATCCAGCGCCATAGTGGTTGATAATGAGACAGAGATGAATAGAGAGATCAGGTTATGAGTTGATAGCAAGCTTCTTCTTTTTTTAATAATTACCCAAGCTTTGGCGCAAGGCTTTATGCTCAAAATAGCAGTCTTTCTTTGTTTGTTAAAGAATAAATGACAACAAAGTTTTTTTGATAGAGAGCATTTTGCTTTGCAAATGCTGTAGTTTTCTGGGTAATTGGGTAATTGCCAACAGGAGAAATGTACCTTTTTGTGTTACACACACCCATTTCGTGCATATTCTTCTCATGGCTCAAGCTGGTCATGAACTTTTCCTTGTAAAGAACACACGATACCTTTTTTTTTTTTTTTTGTGTCCTTCAAGGCTCCTTTTCTTACGACTGTATCTTGAAATTCGATGGCTGATCCCAACTTCTGCAGCCACATGGAAGGATTCCTCCACATTGACATTAGACAGAACAAATTAATTGTTATGGTGTAGTTGATTAAGAAGAGTGGAACTCACACTTTCATTTTAGGTTCGAATCTTACGGACTACAGGAAGAAAAAATATATATCTACTGATTTCAACAAAAAAACATTAGACCGAACAATCTTAGAGTTCAGAACAAATTCCTCTTCTGGTTTCTTCTTTCCTCTTCCTTGAGTTTGAGATTAATCACCATTCTATTTTCATGCATCAAGGCTCCATTTCATTTGCAGATTATAAGCACCAAGGGTACTCTCTTTGAATTTCTTAAATGAGTTCATTGATCAAGATAAAAAAAAGGTAGAGACTTAATGCTGATCCTTGACGTAGACTTATGTTTATTAGTAAATATTGTCTCTTCACCTCTTATTTCAATGCTAGTCACTACTTCGTAATAAATATGATATCCTTCATTATATCAATGTGTCAATTGGGTTTTTTTTTTTTTTTTTGGGAAATAAGGTTGTAACTGAGTATACATTTATCCGGAAAGAAATTTGCTCACTTTAGTGGGAAGAAAGTATTCGTAAAAATCCTACCAATATTGGACTATTTGTGGGTTTTTAACACTAGTCTCTTGAACGGTAAGGAGACAATGCATCCAAGTTACGAGCTCATATGCAAGAGGCACTCTTTTTTTTCTAACATCTACCATAATAAATTCCTTACTAAAGTTTCTTCTTTACTATCTCTGTACTTTTTAAGTTAGATTTATACCCACTCAAGCACAAAACATGAGTTTGGAAGGTTAACGAAGTTTTCTGAGGACAAACGGGTAAATTGGTAACTTCTTCAGGAAATGCAAACAAAAAATGTCAATTCACGATATGCAGAGAATCCAAGTGTAAAATAACACCTACCTCGTTTAGGTCCTAAGGTTGTGATTTGCCTCTTGTCTTACTCTTGGTCTTGATTTAGTGGAATTGTTGTAGCTCAAAGTGAGAACTCCGAGATTTATTATTGGTGGTTTGGTGTCCTTCAAAGGTGGAATACAAATGGAGCCGAAGCAAGTGGTATCGATTGAGATGGAGAAGATGGAGGAAATGAGAGAAGAAACTCTTTTTGAGAGAGTGGTATGGATTGAGGTGGAGAAGATGGGAGGAATTGAGAGGAAGAAACTCTTTTTTTTGTTCTTTTTTTGACTTCTTGTTTCTCCTCGGGATATTTGGTATTGTCTTCTTCTTCTTCTTCTTCTTCTTCTCAACAGAATTCCCTTTCTCCCAATTCTAATTCCCCTCGTGTAATTCATGAGAATATACACAAGGGATGTAAACATATTTACACCCGCAAAAACATGTGAACAAGTATGTAGCATCAATAAAGACAAGCCAGCCAATTTACAACTTTGGCAACATCTTTCCTTTTGTCACACTGAGTTTATTCATTCATAACTTAATTTTAAGTTCGAGTGACAAATTATCAAAAATGTCAATCTTCAAACATCCCTGTTAAGGAGACTAACTTCAAAAGAGCTACTCATTCTTGAGTTTCAGGAATTTCTTGATTATTCCCATCATTTCACTCCCAGGAAACCGTCCAAGGCATCCTCTTGCTACTGCTGTCTCACTGAACTCACAAACTGAATCACCACAGAAAGCTTTGCAACTCGCACTCTTCTTCTCACTCGAAGGCTCTTCAGCCAAATCTTCACCAGCCTGGACTGATGGCAGTGGGAATGCATCAAGGTTCGTTCCCATTATGACAGACTCCCCACCTACAGCACCGACAAAGTCTACCAACTGGCATAGTGTAAAAGGAACCGGCTCATAGCTGTGGTCTCCATACTCCACTGGTGTAGAATGGTCTCCGGTGACACAAATGGAATATTGGAAGTTCCCAGTTTTTTCTGCTTCCCAAAGAAGTCTGGCCAATTGACCAATGGCTTGATCCACAGCTTCCAAGGCTCGAACTTTCAACCAACTTGCCTTGTCATGCCCTGCATCATCTATTGCCTGCCATGGTTACACCAATCACATCAACAAAATAGATAGGATTAGTGAATTAGCTTCAAACATGAAAGGTAAAGAAACTACTTTATTGGAAACTCGTGAGAATCCTCCTAATTAAACACTGATGTCCTCATCAAGATTCGTAGTGCAGCGCAGTAGATAATGTAGGGTTCAAAATGTATCTCGTGCAAGTTATAGATGTGGATCCCACTTACAACAAATCTATCACTTTAATACCGCACATAGTTCACATACTTTGAAAAGTTTTTTGTAATTCCATTTGTCATTTCTCCAGCATAAGCGTTCCCTGTCATGATCATAAATTATGGAAACGATATATAGGTGCATTTCTTGATATGCTGGATTTCTTGACACACTTTTAATACAGGAAGTGACCAAGTCGACCTGACATGGGGTTTTTATACACAACATGGGTGACTCAACGGTGTGTGTCCAGCAGTCCAGATCTGATTTGCCCCTCCCAACTGAGTGTTGGGAATAGGATACCAATCCATATACCTAGACTTGGACTCTGCAAAGTGGTAATATTAAGGATCAAACTTCACAACTCAAACACTTGGTATTCTCACAATTCTACTTTCTCTTTGTATTAAATGTTGTGAAATTTCTTAATTTTAAACATATACTAAACATTTTTAGGTGTATTTTATACATTTAATAAATATTTTAGGTACTATTTATGTTTTAGGATATTTATATTAAAACTATGTAACGTATTTTAATATGATACACGTTTAAAAAGTGGATTTAAATAGTCTTAGATGTAGATCATTATTTACTATTGCTTATCTTAGAGTTTCAAATCGAAATTCGAATTTTTTTATCTATTTTTGTGAACTTTCATAAATTTATCATGTTTCTACTGACATTTCCATTGATGTCCAATATATTTCCTAGTTTTGTCTTGTTAGACTGATGTTCGACACGAAACCGACATTTAAAATCATGATTGTGATGCATAACAAAAACTTACAAACAAATAACAACCTTGCGTAATGACTCGACTGGGGCTAAAATGCTTGAACTCAAGTTATTACAGTAAACATGATAAACTATCTTTTTCTTTTCAAGTAATTTGGGACCAAACCTTGGTATCATAGTTAACATTGGGGGATTCGTTTCTTGTCTTTTCATAAGTTGAACGTTGATTGTGAGATAAATATTTATATAAAGTCTCTTATTCAGATATTCATGGTATGTGGTTATTCTGTGCACTAGGATGGGGGAGGACCACTCCTAATCAACTAGTGGTTGCTCTCACAGTGTCAGCTAAAGAGTCTTCATTGAGAATAAGTACACAAAAAAATAAGCTAAAAAACAAAAGCCTTGCACATAGAGTGGACATGCCTCAAGTAATGGAATGAAAATGGGTAACCAAAAGAAAAGGATGTTGCACCTTGGAATGAAGAGCTGGTTTAGTAAATTGTGGTGAAGAAGATGAGAGTATTTTATGCCAAATTCATTTGTGTGTGAAGACCATGGACAATCTTCTAATGTAGTTTATATGCAAAGTTTTAAATGTTGGTTTCATGTTTGACTTCTGTAAGTTGAAAAAATCGACATGTCGGTATCATGTCGATGGAAATGTAGTAGAAAAATCACACCTTTATTCACAAAATTACCATGTCGGTGTCATGTTGGTAGGTTGAAAAACTGACACATGTCAGTAAAATTTTACCGATACATGTCTACATTTGGTATCATGTTTATATGACACTACATGCATCAAATCCTATGTTGATCATGATCCGTTTTGTCTATACCAATCCAATGGCAGGCCTGTGAGCATATCCACCTTAGGCCAAGTGATTGCCTCAAGAGAAGAAATTTGGTAGCAGTTGTGGCCAATAGCCCTCATCGTTTGACTCGTCAGTAAGGTGAGAGCTTCAAGCCTTATTTCTGGTGGCACATCCCCCAAACAAGCACCACCTGACAAAGAGGGGATAGGGAAATCCCCATGACCTTCATCTTCAACCAATGTTTCCATGTAGAGGTGCCCAGTGCATCTCACACTATCATTTCACGCTTGCTCATTCACTTCCAACTGAAGTATTTGGCCTTTCTAACTCCATGAATGATGGAAAACATTTTTTTTCAAGCAAATCATTTAGGTATTTTCCATTTTTAGGAGGACAATTCATGGAGATGAGACAAATTGTGATACTAAACTTGAAATCCAAAAATTTTGGTCTTGTAAAACTTCTGTTTGCATGAGAATAGATTGCAATAATTTTAGTTTATTTTCCATTTAGTGACTAACAACTTACATGTGATCACCTGGAAACTATTTCAATTAATTTAAAATGCATGCATATGCAGTATGTCATATTTTTATACCATGAATGCTGCATATGCACAAGCAAATATCAATATGAAATGGAAAGGTTGGGACTTCATAGATTCCAGGAGTTTATTAGTTGCTAAAGGGACAACGTCCTAAGTGATATTTCCAGATACTAAATTTGGATAAAAGACATTTGAAAAGATATAAAGCCTGTTTTAAAAATTTCAACCAACAGATCCATCCTATAAACAATAGCATGGCTATCTTTGATGACACCATCATAAATGGTGCTTTCGTTAATATTCAAGCAAAAAATCCAATCAAACAAACATAGTAAAGTAGACGATATACACAAAATTTAGTACAAAATGCAAGAATAATCCAAATGTAACAGCCAAAAAATGCAAATGACTAATCCAAACGTGGAAGAAGAAAAAGGCAATTGAGTCTGAAGAGTTGGAATGATTAATTAAATGAAATCACCTTCCAGTAAATGAAAATAGCAATGCCTACCTTGATGTGGAGGAAACCAAAATCATATCCATCAGATAAACCAGGCTTATGTTCGCCCTCCCCAGGAACAAAAACATTTGGAGATGGCTGCAGTGGAGCAGAAAGTGCCTTGGCAATTGCAATTGCTTTATTGGTCAACAGTGTCCTATAGTCTCCAGTTGCACCAGGAGCTTCAAGGATATCAATACCCAGTGACAGGCCCAGTCCAGCAATGATCTTAGTTGGAGCTACCATGCATGGAGACAAACCATGTTGTTTCTCAAATGAAGGGACCTAAATGAAGACACCAAAAATAAGAATTTCAGAATCACAAAATGCTAGAAAATTTATTTAATTAATGAAATTATTCTTAAGTATGTATACTTTGGATGTTACAACTGTACATCTCAAATAACTTGTTGATCTGTCCCAATTCAACATGAGTAACTATTCTCACACTATAATTTAAGTGATGTTTTTTTTTTTTGAAATGGTAGTTAGTTATTGACACGAACACTGGTGGGGATTATGGAACTACAATGTCCTAGCCAACTTAACTACTTGAGTTGGTTGATTTCTCCAATCCTTTTTAACTCAGCAATGAAATTTTGGCTTAATGCAAGTTATGGAGAGTTAGTACAACTTTATTGTTAAATTATATCCCCACCAACCCATTTTCACACTTCCAGGGCGAACCAGATGTATTTGATGTTTTAAGACAATTTTACAGAAATAAAATTGTGTCATTTTAAAAATAATACGTGTAAAATTATTGTTTTTAAATGAAACTTGTACATCATTAAAAGCTATAATTTGTTTATGAATGGTCAATTATGTAAAATCATAATACATCTTGTTGAAATAAGCATGACATGATACATGACCCTTTGCAACCCAATCAGAAATCTGAAAGTGATCTGTTAGAATGTTACCCTTATTTCATGTCATGTAATTACAAAGAGACAAGGACATCACATACGACCCTTGAGTCTTTCAAAAAGGCAACAAAGAACTCTAAACTGTAAGATAAACTCGCTACTTACCTGTTAGTTGATGCATGTACGTTTGTTAAAGAATAGAAACAAGCAAAACAAATGCTTGCAACCATAAGATGCTTTTAGATTAATTGCAACCCCACATATTTCTCTCTTTATTGAAGCAATTCATGAGTCCAAACAGAATTTGAATAAGCATTCCGTTCTACTAGATTAAAATCAGAATTTTTATTCTGGATCTTCAAGAATCTTGGATTAGAAGGAGACAAATTATAAAATGTATGGAAACAATAGAAGTGTTTAGCGATCTGATCGTTGGAAATTGGTATTATGACCTCCTCCTTCATAAATCGCTTCTCTCAGTCCATGGAATGTCTAGAAATCAGAAAGAAAATTTCGCTTAAACTTCGTTATAAACAAGGATTTCCCAAAATTATATACTAACTTTGTTGCTTGTAGGGTTTGCACGGTTCACGATAAAATTTTAAATTCCTCAATGAATAAGGATCAATATTTTTTAGCAGTGAAAAAAAAATATTAAATTTATGAAACTGACCTCAATTCGGATCCCACAACCACGCAGTAGGACAATATTTGCAATATTCTTCCCTTCTATTGCACGCTTTGCATTCAATGGATGAGATACAAGGATTTTAGATATCTCTTTGGAAAGTTCATTCACCACCGCTGCAGTGTTCCTTGCTTCCTCTGTATCATCCAGAGGTTCTGCTTTCAGAAGCAACCGGTTATCTTTTAAGGGATCAGTGCCAGAAATGTTCCCACTCAATCTCGGGCCTTTCACAACGACACCGCATCTGTGTTCTGTTGCATATCTACGAAGAACCATAACAATTGTCATTTAACGTATACTTGGCCAATTCTACTTCGTATATTTTCTAGTTAGTCCACTAGACTATTAATTGGCAATAATGCTATAATAAATCACTCATTAATTTAGACATCAATTGAGCCATGGTGCTGATTTATAGTGACATAGCCAATAATGTAGGTTTCCAAACTGGGAGAATCAGGTGGGACCGACAGATCATATTTCAGTGATTCCAGTAATGGACAAGTCAACGAACATCTGAAAATAAAATCTGAAATTGGTGTCACGGTCTAGTAGACTACATAATCTGTAAGTCACATTGCAACAATATGGTCCAGTAAACCAATTTATTTGAATTTTTCTGAAGAATTGTTTTGAAAGCTAAATGGGCAAGATGAACATCTGAAAACAAAATCTGAGATCTGTGCCACGGTCTAGTGGACTAGATAATCTGTAAGTCACAATGCAACAATATGGTCCAGTAAACCAATTTATATGAATTTTTCTTAAGAATTGTTTTCAAAGCTAAATGGGCAATCTTACCTAAAAATCATCAAAGAACTAAATTATACATGAAAATAGAAAGCATTTTAAACCATGAATTGTCAAGCCTTAAATAGCACGACAAATATGCTCAACACAGTTAAAATAACCTCAACTAAAATCTATGGCCTAAAAATTGGCTAAGTTCTTTCAGCCATAGTTGATGAACAACTTCAAAAACAAAAAGGGGTTATTATGAGTACAACAGGTATAATCAGACATTATATACTTGACTGCTTGCAATATATTATAAGAATACATTTAATGCTTCCTACATCAAAGATAAAATGAAACTGCATATATCCTCTAATGCTGTAAGTCATTCTGTTAGATGTCTAGAGGAGAAACTATGAAAACAGAGTCTTTTTATTAACATTTCCTTTGGACAGATGAAGATTGAGTTGGATTCCAAAAAATAAGTTCATCAGGACTTGATATCAGATAAAAACATATTCACCTGACTCTCACGTCATATTCAGGAAAAGAAGGGATCTTCATCCCATCCAATGCCCCACAAAGGATAGGACCTTCTTCCTCAAAATGTCTGTCAGCCCTTCTAGTGGTCACTATACCAGTTTTTCCATCTAAAGTAGCAAAGTTTGACTGGATGAGATAACAATTCAATGTCAAAGTCCAATCAATACTGAAGGCAAAGAAAGGAGAAAAATAATAAAATTGACTCTTTTGTATATGTTTATAAGTCAAATGAGAAAAACATGCAAGCCCTTTATTTAAATTAGGCATGGCTAAGATTAAAAAAAGAAGAAGAGAATGCATGTTTCTACTAAATAGGCAGACAAGGATGTCATGGTAAAAAGTAAAAAGGTAAAAAAAAGCATAGCTTAAGATGTCCTTATTTCAAACTGCCAACAGACCACATAATATACAAAAGTGATCCCGATATCTAAAAAAAAAAAATTGGAACAACGAAGTAAATGTAGTAGCATGATGACTTTCTGCATGCAAAATGAGCATAGCAAATGATGATACACAAAACAAAGGTAAAGCAAGTTCATGAATAACATTTTGCTCGGAGGATATGTGCATATGAGGAACTGGGGGACTTGAGCAGGGACAGTGTATCGACTTAGATAAGAAAATCACCTTAAACGCAATATCTCCTGGAGACATGGCTAGTCCAGCACCCATTGACTCAAATGCACCTCGACCACGGTAGTAAACTCTCGGATCATAACCAAGTAAGGATAAGTGAGCAGTGTCACTCCCACAAGCAAGACCTGCTTCCACAGGATCCATTAGGCCATTAACTCCAGCTGATGCAATCGCATCCAGATTAGGAATGTTAGCAACTTGAAGAGGGGTCCTGTGCTGAAATCTTGCGAGAGACACATCCCCTATCCCATCAACAAGCACGAATGCCAGTCTCCTTTTGGGCTTCTCAGAAACACCCATCAGACTCTTCCTTCTTCTTCCTTGTGATATAATCTACTGCAAACAACTGAACAAGGGAGCCAAAAGAAATAGAAAAGGCGATCAAAATCAAAGTAATGCTGCATAAAAAACATGCCTATCCAATAAACCACTATTTTCTTCAATTGGGTATTTCTCAAATGATTCCAAGACTACTCCGCATGCATCGTCGGGGAACTTCAAAAGATTCCAAAATAATGGACCGTCCTATCATTTGCAAATTATCTTCTTTCCCGTTGAGAAAGTAGATTTGAAACCCAACCACCATTCAAAAATTTGTCTGTGCGCCAGTTCACTTTACTCCGATCAAGATCATACCACAAAATTCAAAATAGATCGGATTCTGAAATCTAATCGAGCACTACTGTTGGTTCCGCTAATTGGCAACAGAGAGAGAGAGAGAGAGAGAGAGAGAGAGAGAGAGGACCTGAGGCTAAGGGAAGGTGCAGGAGCTGCTGTTACTGCGTGCTAAGGCGGCGTAGGGTGGGGGACGATTGCTGGGGATAAGGAGTGAATTGGAGGGAATCAACAAGCAGGAAAAGGAGGAGCAGGAGATGTCGTAAGCGTCGGAATCCCTCAAAGAGGCTTTATGTAAATGACCACTAGATTCGCTATGATCTACTAGTCTAAAGTGAACTGGAGCACTGCCTCCTCGTTGACATGAAATTGAACAATTCTTTTTTAAATTAAAATTATCTCTGTCTCCTTTTCTCTTATTTTATTTTACATACATGTGTCTTTTGAGAGTGGTTTTTTTTATTTCATGTATTTGCGTGGCTGAGCGCTCACTGCGAAGTTTCAACCACACTAGACACAACTGCCTTGGAATTCTAGTTATTTTACATAATAATAATATATTTTAGTTCATTGTTTTAGTTGCACAGACAACCTTACTTTTAGAAGGTAAATTGTAGTTATCTTCCTTAACTATTTGCATTTTCAAGATGATGCCTTCAATTTTTTTTAGTACAACTTACCCCTTCAGTTATCATAAATTACAATAAATCCCATTTTTAGATAAATAATGTTAAATTTTTGAATATCATTTGATCATTTTATTCTTTGTAATTTATCATTTTAGGATTAAATTATAGTTTATTCACTCTACCATTCAAATTTTGCAGCTTGATACCTTAAACTTATTTTGTTGCAACTTGTTTCCTTCGATTTATGATAACTTATAATAAACTGTCTTTTTATGTAAATGTCATTAAATGTTCACTTTGTCTGACTATTTTACTATCAATTACAAATAATCTTCTTCTCAATCATACGTAACCCGACCCAAACGTTACTCTTATGGAACCGTTTCATCCTCCCCCACATCTCACGCGATGCAGATCTCAATTGTCAATACTCTTTCTGAATAAGTTGAGACTTTTGATTAAGATATGCTTAATAATAATAATAGTAAAGAAGCTTAAAATCTTCCTATAGTGTTGATGATGCTTGAAATCATTAGTTTATCAAGAAAACGAAAAAAGTTTAGGAAATAAGGTGAAAGAAGAAAATTTTAGTGAAATTAGGTTAAAGGTTTATTACGTAAAAAAAAAAAAAAGAAGATGGAGAAAGAAAAGATTAAAAAGAATGACAAATTTGTCTAAAAGAAATATTATAAAGGTCACATGACTCTTCAAACCTGAAGGGTCTTATTATTTAATAAAAGTAATTGATAGGAGTTAAGTTGTAATGAAAAAAGTTTAAAATACTAAGTTAAAATATTCAAATAAACATAAGAAGATGGGAAGAAAGATAAATTTGTTCAAACAAATTATGTAATCCTTCAAACATGATGAATGGTGACTTATTGCTTAATAGAAGTAGTTAAAGAAAACAAGTTAAAACAAAAAATTCACAATATCAAATTAAAAAATACAAATAATTAAAGAAGATAAACAATAATTTATACTATTTTAGATGAACAAGAGGGAAAGTGAATTCCATCAAAATCATTTCTAATAATTTTTCAAAGACACTTGACAAAACCCCTATGATTTTTCCTTATTGAAAATCAATCCCCAATAGTGTCATCTTCAGTTTTTCCTTTGGTTTGCTCTTAAATCGCTCCTACGGTCTCTTAAATCAAATCAATTGGTATACAACAACATTCAAAAATTTCCTTTTTCTCACCGCAAACAATCTCCGTCCAAGTTTCTTCTTTAGAAGGACAATGTCTCATTGTCACAGTAGCTGGGAGAACTTCAAACTCGCTACAAGTCTTGGGTTCGAATCCTGAGACATGTAGAAATATTTTGCAGTGGCTGTGAGATGATATAGACTTGCAACGCCCCCCCTCCCCTCTCTAAATCGATAACAAAAAAAAAAAAAAGTTTCTTCTTTAGAAAACCTAATAGATTAGTCTTTTTATTTTTTACCAAGTAGGGAGTAGGGACTAATTAAAAGGACATATCGATGGCTACTCACGTACTACTGCTCCGACCACCTCCAAGAAAAAAAGCTAAAAAACAAACCATCATTTTAGACGTGGACCTTCCAATCCAGGATCCAAATTAAAACAGTTCATGGGAAGAAAGCTCAATCCCCACTGCCGTAGTTTCCTCTGCACTTTGTAATCGATGTCTTCGAAAGTGGACAGATGGGTTTTATGGTTTTATTTTTCTTCCCGAAGTTGTCAAAGCCAAATGGAAACTTGAGACTTGTTCAATTGTTCAACATGTGACGGCAACCATGTCCAGAAATATACATGTAGACGTAATGCTCAAAGCAAACAACACATTATTTTCAACCACACACGTAGTACAAGGAACCATATATGGTTCCAGCGAAGGCATCGTAGCACAGACCAAACAGTGATAATTCTTAAGCAACAATTGATACGATTGAGAGCTCAGTCGACTGGGCACTTGTAATCGGAGGGCACACGCTTGCCACAGTCGATGAGGACCCCGAGGGCGACCGGCAGCGCGACGTTGATGCCCAGCACCTTGGCCCTGATGGTGGTGCACAGGCACAGCGCGGCGTCGAGGTCGGCGAGCTCGCTGATCACCGGGCAGCATGCGTCCGTCGTGCTACGGCCCAAGATGGCATGCACTAGCCCGCCAAGCACATCAACGCAAGCGTCTAGCTTGAGCGTGTCGATTGGGCACGACCCGTGCGCTGGAGGTGGTGGGGATGGCGGCGGTGGAGGTGGCGAAGGCGTTGGTGGAGGAGGTGAGGGGGGTGGTGGGCTAGGAGTCTGATTCGGAGGTGGTGGGGACGGCGGAGGTGGCGGTGGCGGTGGCGACGGCTTTGGTGGAGGAGGTGAGGGCGGTGCAGGTGGGCTAGCAGTCGACTTCGGAGGTGGTGGGGATGGCGGCGGTGGCGATGGCTTTGGTGGAGGAGGTGAGGGGGGCGGTGGGCTAGGGGTCGGCTTCGGAGGTGGTGATGGTGAAGGGGTGGGAGTGGTGCAATATGGGCAAGCAAGGGATGGAAGGAAGAGATGGCCTGCACTGAGGAATAGGAACAGGAGAAGACTTCCTGTGAGCTTTCCCATATTTCTCAACTCCAAGCAATCAATATTACTACTACAACAACCAAACTCTTCTCTTGAGACTAGAGTGTTGGTAGTGAGTGAACTATGAATGTTAGATGAGCATATAAATAGAGAAGTTTTAGGGTTTGTTATCATCAGAGTGGCTCATCAATGGCCATGCATGCATACGACGCCGTTTGGACGTTGGCCTGACAGCCTGTAGTGAGGTACCTCAGGAACGTTGATGATTGGTGGTCATGGGTGCATCTTTTTTATATTCTTTGGAGACTTGTACAGAACGATACAAAGAACAGAACGCTCTCTTCACATGGGTGGTAGCGTTTTGCTTGTCCTGTCATTTGCCTTGTGCAACAGGGTCAAGTTAAGCCTGAGAACAAGACATAAACGACATTTTCTGAAATGTGTTATATGTCATAAGTAACACACAAATATAGACTGTTACTCCCTTGAATGGTAGTATCTGCTGATAGAGATTGGGTAAGTATGAAATGTTATATATAGGTTAGTTATTACCCTGTTAAATGGTAGTATCTGTATTTATTACTTTGTTAAATAGTTTGGTAATTACTTGGTGATCTTGTCTTTTACTATGTGATTAGTATGGTAATTACTCTATTGCTCGAGCATGTTTATTACTTTGTTAAATAGTTTTGTGAATACTTTGTAATCTTGTCTATTACTCTCTGAATTTGTTGTTAACTAATTGTTATATACTTGGCTGCTGATGGATTCAAGGTTATTTTCCTATGAGATACGCTATGGAGGGTTATTCAATGGAGGTGAATGCACAAATGGGTGTGTGATTATGGTTAATATTGTAGACCCTGATTGGCAGCCATTGTTTTAGTTGCAAGTTACATTGGCTGACCTAGGGTTAGGTAGAAGGAGCACAATTCCTTGCAAGCTATACCTAGTGTTGAGGCAGAGTTTGTTGTGATTGTGTGAGACAATGATGTTTACGAATTGTTTGCCCGACATAAGGGATTTACTACTATAAGTTTGTGCATTCAAGGTGTGGAAGTTATCGATGAAGATGAAGTGAACATGGGAGGGGAAGGGTACAAAATGACTTTTTCATATGATGACGATAAATTTTTCGATTATGAAGCATCTATGGAAAATGAAGGAAGTAGTGATAGTTGCTCACTTGAAGAGGAAAAGTTGTTGTTACCTGGTAATGTTGATGAAACAATACAAAATAAAGGAAAGGAGAAACAACAATGGGGCACATCTGTGCATGTGGATGAAGAGATTGGGGACATACCTTCTGTCTAGGAAGATTCAAATGAGGGTGGAAGTTCTCCTAGGCAGTTTACTGAGATGACACCAGATATCAAGGTGGGAATGAAATTTACTGATCCTACTGCATTTAGAAGTGTTGTTAAACTTGCAAACATTCTAGATGGGTGTGAGTTGAAGTTTGTGAAGAATGATTATCAGAAAGTAACTGTCGAATGCAAGAAGAAGTGTAGGTACAGGGCGTATGCCATTTGGATGTCTTCTGAAGAAAGTTTTCAAGTGAAGACAATGAAACCTAACCACACATGTGCAAGATCATACAGTAACCAACTTGCTAATTCTACCTGATTGTCAAAGCACTGCATTGAGAGGACAAGGATGATACTAATATGACAACAAAATTTCTAAGGAAGGCTGTTTCGAGGGATTTCACATATGAAAGTCTACAAGGCCAAGAGAAAGGCACTTAACGTCATTGAAGGGAGTCATGTAGAACAACACAACAAATTATGAGACTAATGCAATGTCGTAAGATTGAAAAACCTTGGAACCATTGCTCAGCTACCGGTTGATGTTGAATATAGATCTCAAAAAATACACAAGTATTATATATTAAAAAAATATATTTCAAGATCTAATTACGTTACATTCATCGCAAATAAAAACAAATGCGGAAGCATACCTAAATCTATGTAGAAAATCTTACTCCTATGTCTCAGATCTGGTCTTTCAAACCACAAAGCTCCTCTTATCTTGTTTTTTGTCAAGATGGAAGTAAAAGAGAAGAAAGGCCAAAAGCTTATGATTTGAAGATCATGATCCTAATATATAAAAAACTGTAATATTACACATTTTCAATTCGACCCATCAACAAATAAAAAAAATGTCTTAATGATCTCTACACATATTAATCCACATCACTTAAGATGTTAATTGGCTCAACCCAAAAACCAAATAAATCACTTTAATGAGCCAAATCAAAAAATAGACTGCAATACTGTAATTGATTTTATATTGGCTTATATATATATATATATATATATATATATATATATA